>WAAD01008277.1:219178-319543 GCA_013389945.1 Fregata magnificens
AGCCGGGGGTGCCAAAAGGCGACGCGGGCCTTTCCTGCTGCCCCTGGCACCCGGCAGCGGCTTCCCCCCGCTTCCCCGGCCGGGGGCGACCCTCCTCGGCGTGGGGCCCGCGTCTGCCGCCTCCTCCTGCGCTGCACACCCGCAACGGCCGCAGAAACGAGGAATTTAAAAAACAACCTGGCTTTTTAAAAGAAGCCATTAATTAACATTTCAGTATACGGATGTGTTTCTAAAAAACCCAAACTGGAAAAGACGGTCGTTACTCGGGCCTCAGCAGTCTGGCAAAACGGCGTCTCCTACAACTGGAGCTGCAGGCAGGGCTCTCCCAGGCGGCGGTGGAGGCAGCAGGGTTTGTTTTTCCCTGCGCTGCCTTTTGTTGGTCGTTGAACATCTCCGTACCACAGTTCCTCTGGCTGAAGCACGGGGAAGAGGATATCTGCCAGTTTAACTGCTGTGCCTTGTTGTACAGAGACATCGTGAAAATGGGAAGTGCTCCAAAACCATTGCATTTTTGTTGCTGGGTGGAGAAAGGTTACACTTCCCCTCAGTGGGTAGCCCCTGTGAGGAGAAGCTAAGGGCATTTCTCCAAATACAAAAAAAGTCAGCGAAGCAGGGAAGATTGGGAAACAGCCATGATGCATCATTTTTGTTACAGCTTTGCACGAGGTGAACTGTTTTGTGATCATGCAGTATCCATTATGCTGTGTGTTCCTCCAGGAATTACAATATCCAGGCCATGGGTTGTGAAATGCTATAACAAAGAAATAAAAAAAGAAAAAAAAAAAAAAAAAGGGATAGGGAAGACAATGGGGTGATGCAACAAACAAAACAGCAAAGTCAGTGCCAAACTGAGAGTTGCTGGCTTTTATTTGTTTGTTTGAAAAAAGTCCAGCCCAGCTCTCTCATTAAATACAGTGCTTTCCTAAGCAACTGTTTGTTCTTCCTGCACAGTAAACCCAGCCAAAGTTGGGCTAAGCAGTTTCAGAGCAACAGGATGAGTCCTCTGGCCTTTATGAAACACACAGTAAACAGGGTGCACAAGGCAATGCTCAGGCTGTGAAGTTAAAACAGGAATATAATAAATGGAAAGAGGATTCCTTCCCCAGTCCATCAGAGTGCTGCAGTGCTTTCTGGCTCTCTGTATGTAGCAGCACCTCTGCGCTCAAATCATGGCCTGACCCAGGCGATCATTAGTACAGCCTACACCAGGCACTTGAGACACATAAATGGGAGCCCAAGTTCATGAGATCCTCTTAAAAAATCATGATTTGACTTTTAAAATGTGGGTTTTATGAGCCTTCTCGTTTTGCCTGTGAGGATCGGCCTTATCACACGTTCATGCTTCCTCTCTGTCCACGAGGGCTAGTAGCAGATCTTTAAAAGCTGGAAGCTGAGATTCTCAGATGAGTAAGATGCCTGTAAACACTGAGGCTTTATGGAATGCGTGAAAGACATGAGACTTGTGAAAATTAATAAATAAATAAATAAATAAATAAAAGCCAGGCTTGGCAACGCTGACAGAAAGGACTGAATACCAACTGCATTACTGTAACATTTTTGTGGCCAAACTTGCAGCCTCGATGTTTTAATGATGGCAGCCTTTACCGCATTTAACAGAAGCCTGGATTTGATTCTTTCAGAATAAAAGGGCTTTTGAATGCTCTGTAAAGGCAGTTTCCTGACTTCATTGATCGCTGACACAAACACCAGAACTAAATCTCCTACATCTTGAGCTAAAGCAACAGTCCCATTAATTTGGACAGCAGTGAGCTTGTACAGGAAGCAGTTGCTGGAAGAGGACATGTAGCATGAGCCGAACCAGTTGGCTGCTCTGTGTCTCATGTCGCCAAGCAAGAACAGGGCCAAGGTAAATCTCCATATAACCATGTTTTATTTGGAGGCTGCTAACAGCCAGTCTGAATTCATGAAAGAATGCGAATAGCCACATCAGGAAACTCAGCAAAAGATTATTCAAACTGGCAGGGTTTAAGAAGGAAAATTAAATTTGTTCTTTGTTGTCCCTGCCTATTTTTCCACTTCTGAATAGGAATAAAATTAAGGACTGCTCCAAAGAGCTTGCACATTCCTTCACATAGCTTCAAGTTGTGATGTAAAGACTATACTGGCAGAAATATCTGTACGTCTCAGCACATACTTGTCAATAAATACATTGAAAGGATCGTTGTTAAATTGCAACAAAGTAAAAAAGCTTTAAAAAAGGTACATTCACAGCAGGCGAAATCTAACCTGAACGCAACTACAGGCAATGGAGCATGGCTACTCTTTGGGCCATGCTTCAGGAAGTTTGAAGTTTCTCCAGGCCATAAGGAACTTCATGAGGTTAATCCTTCTGTAGCACAGCAATACGAAGGGGGAAGGAAGGAATAATGCAACAGAGATACCTCAAACTTCCCTGTGAGGAAACATCCCCACTACATAATCTTGCCTCTGTACTTTCAGGCCCTGCCCAGTTACTGAAGAGAATCTCGACCAGCCGGAGCAGCTCTGCCCCTGCTGCTGCCCTCCCCGTGGCCACCCCACACGCTCACACTCTGCCTCTGATTCTGGTGCCTCCACCCCTACTTGCTCAGTTTGTCCTCCCAGTCAAGGACAAGTGCAGAGCGGCTCCTGGAAAAAAAGATCACTTCAGTGTAGCTCAGAGCTGAATCTCCTAAAATTTAAATATTGGCTTCTATCTCACAGTTAACAAAAAGTGGCATTTCTTCATCCCTCATATTCAACGGACTTGATAAAGATTAAGCCTTATATCACTACAGCCATGTAGATAAGTACAAACCTCATGTAAGAGGTTGCCAATTTTCCAGCTGGTCATCCCAGTTAGCCCAAAGAAAGGGCTGGCAATATAATGTACGCAGCAAACTGAATTGGATCTGCAAAGTAACTTGATTTAAAAAAAAGAAACAAACCCAACGTTTTAAAAGCAGACTTCTCATAGCTTGTTTACAGTGTGCTCCATGGCCTGCACAATTCATCCAAAGCAACTTCTGGCAGAGGTGGGGGTGAGGAGACCTCTGACATTTCCATCACTGCAGGGTGAGTTTTTCACTTCCTCATCTATGATTATAACCCAATTATATAAATACAGGCAGAGCTTTTAAAGCACAAAACCATTGCTACTCACACATTTACTCAACTGAATTTAAAATAGCTGTACTTTCATAATTATGACATTGACAAGGATTTCAGAGGGAAGGCTAATTTTCTTGAGGGAGAGAGGATGCTTAGTGATTGAGGATGACATATATTAACATTAACATTCTGCTCCACCCCAAACTCCTAGAGTGAACCTCCCTGTATCTGGCATTTCAGGACAGTGCTTCACCCCACAGTGGCCACCAGCACTTGCTGGTTGGAGGCTGTTACCTCTCTAGCCCAGGCTGCAGGGCAGAAAATACTTCTGTTCCCTGTCCACTTTGCATGCAAGTCAGAATAGCTTGGGCCACCCTCACCAGTGGTTTAAGTGAAGATGCCCAGCGTTGTGTTGAAGGATGAAGAGCCACACAGCCCATCAGCTCTGCTGTGGCACTGATGACTGCCCTCAGTGGTCATCATACTGCTACAGGTGGGAGCAGTAAAGCCCCAAGCGATTCTTGCTGCTTGCAAAATAGGCAAGTCTCTGACTGCTTCTTAGATCTCACTCTACAGGATATGGACAGGGCTGCTTCCCTGCCCTGCAGGCGTGTTTTGAAAACAAGCAGACTGAAGTCAACAGGCCCCAGATATAACTGTAAAAGGGACTGTGGAAGTGAAAGAAAGGCACCTCTAACACAGTGTTTAGCTTTGCACTCAGATAGTCCATAATTATATCTTGCTGTATGTCTGCACAGATCAGGGCTTACTGAGACCACGTACATGGTATACTTAAACTAGCTATTCCAGGTACCACAGGCCATGTCGTCATGGTACCAGTACAGTGCAGGCTGCGGAGCCCACTTGTGAAACTGAGAAAATATGCAGGTGACTACGCTCTGCTGCGCTCTGTAACTCACCAGGGCTGCTACTCAGCTAGGTAATTTAAAGCTAGTTCGAGGTACATTTCCACATGTCTAGTTAGGCGGTGAAACCAGCTGGGGAAGTGTCTTGCCTCCAGTCACTCTTTTTCACTCCTGTATCTCTGCTCCCTCCCAGCGTCCCTCCAGGTGTGCCAATACTACTATCTGTGAAGCTCACTGGAAACTGAATGCTTGAAATGATCCACATGGCAGGGGCAGGGGAAGGGGAAGAAGCAATACCCACCAGTTTTTCTGCGGAATTGCACAGGGACAACTGGAGGCAGGGGCGGGCTGAAGCGGTCAAGGCTGGAATGGCAGGCAGGAATCCAGTTAGCCAACAGCAAAAATATACATGGAACCACAGTCTCAGAACGCCCCATCACTGCTCTTATAGTGAACAACAACCCTGAAACATGCATAAATGATGTTAGTCCAAATGCTGTTACAGAAAGGATAAATGTGGTCTCTTTCAACCGACTGCCAATATTCTTCATCAAAACACGTTGGCTGTGTTCTCTCTAACAGTGACATACTAGGGGCAAGATCTGGAAGAAGGCTGCCTCCTCGAATCACTGCTGATGCACAGCATCCTGCTGGTACATTTTGTCTTTTGCTTGGCAGCCAAACGTGGGACTTTCTCTTGACACTGTGCTGCCTTTCACTCATATCAGATTGTGAGAGGTTGTTTCATCAGAAACAAAAGAGTGAAATGGAATAAGGAATAAATTAGAAGCAGGACAAAGCTGTCACTACAATTCTTAGAATTTGAAAGAAAAAGAGGTAAAAACCTCCTGCAGCAGAGATTTAATTATCAGCTTCCCCAAATGATACCATTATTGTAATTGCCAAACTCCTTCTAAAGCAGTATATAGCTACAGTCATTGCAGCACCAGAATTGTACATGGAGAAGGATGTAGAATGTGTAGTGTAGGACAAAAATCAGGATGTTCCAGTCAGTGAAAATCTTCATTATCAGGAGAGGCTGGAGAAGCTGAGACCATCTTCAGAGAGAAAGGAAAGTGCTGGAGGGACCTTCCTACATATTTTCAGTTCAATGAAAGGGAATTGTGTTTGTGCATTTTTCTTAGCCTGGGAGAATCAACTAGGAGAAAGTAAGATCAAATGGAGAGTTCAAAACGAAGTAGGAAAGGATGTCAGCCTTTCCCAGTCTCCTATCAAGACACTCATGCAATATCATCTGGAGCTGGTCTGCTATGTCTAAAGCTTTTGAAACGTAATGAACTTTGTTTTTTGAAACACAATGAACTTTGCTTTTCAAATTAGAACTGACAAATAAAATCACTAATTCATCTCTACTCAAAAATTACTCCAAGGAAAGAAAATCCAGGCAATTTATTGGACACCTGGCACTTACAGAAAATGTTTCTGATAACAAGTTTGTTATTCGGACATCTGCCCATTTTCTGAGTTGAAGTTACAAGCGAAAGGAGAATGCCCCAACCCGAAATAGGGGCCACTCCAGCTTGAGAACTATCATCTCATAGAGATGGGCATGGTTTGATTTAGGTATTTCAAGAGATGCAGCAGAAGACCAGTACTCACTCTCAGCCTCTGCTTCAGAGACATCAGTTCATCCTGTGTCCTTGACATTTTTAGAAGCTAAGCAGATAGCATCCTGACCACATGGAGGGATGTAAAAGTGTTCAGACACAACCTCTGATTCCTTACAGTCTCTGGAGGAGCTACAGAAAAAGCCACATCCCACTGCCAAAGAGCTAAACCTCTTTAACCTCATCTGTATAATGAGTGTCTTTAAAACAAATGTAAACTCTCACAGTCAAATGAGAGATTCCTGTGCAGGGCTGAGCCCCAGGTGAATAACCAACCTTATTAGCTTGAAGCATCAGTTGCTAGCATTTGAAAGGTATCCACTGTGGCTGGCCCGTGACTAGTGACTGTAATCACTCGAACTTCAAACTGATAAATGTTGAAGGTTTAAGCACATAGATTATTGCTAATGGCTGAGACTAAATAGGGAAAACAGGGTTCATTAAAGGATTCCATATTATCTTTCAGTATACAAAAAAACCCCACAAAAACTTAACCAAAGCAAAACCTGTACAATGTTATTTGAGTTACGCTAGCACCAAGAAACATCAGGGATCCTACTGTACTGAAATTTATCGTGCTATTAACCAAAATTGACTATGTAAAAAGGAGACATCCAGTCTGACCTTGCTGCCAGGACTTCTTCTGAAATGAACAGCAAAGTACATGCTCCTCCAGTGGCAAGTCATCCCACCTAGATTAGAAGAGGAACCTCCAGGTGAAGAAGCCATTCCTTCTCCATTCATTATGGACAGATCCAGACAGCTCCTACAAGTTAAAGTTGAGGGAGATGAATCCTACCTTTAGGGAAGAACAGTTTCTTCCCTGACCAACTTATTGTCAAAGACAATGGAAAGACATCCCAACAGCTCCCAGAGCAGGGATGCGATAGGAGACTGCAGGTGGTAACCTCTGGATCCAGAAGATACCATCTAAGGCAGATGTTTACCCTCATGTACAGCACAGTCACTGGCAGAGCCCAGCCAACCTCTGTAGCCAGACAATCCCCTTTTTAAAAACAGAATTTCATCTCTCTCCTGTACAGTGAATATTTTCTTGCATTATGAAAACATTATGCCTATTGTTTCAAGCAAAATCCTGATGCATTCTTATTTGACCTAGTTGAGGTTTTGAGTAGTTTCTCGTATTTCTGCATTGCAGTACTGTCAATACACACCTGCAATAATGTAACAAAGATCAGGGGCTGAGCTTGCTTCAAGAAGGGTAACTGTAAATATTCCTGGAGGCTTTTATGGATAGTGATCCAAATTCTGCACTCACTACTCTGGATAGGAGGGAAAGATGTTCATTTAAAGCATGTTAGACAATTATTTTAACTTACAATTCTCGAACACTTATTTGTGATTCACAAGATAATGCGATCTAGAATCTTATAAAATGTGTTAATTTGGTTGAGATTGGCTTAAGAAGAGCCAAACACTGATCACAGCTGGCTAACATGTTAAATTGGAGTAAAGTTGGGTTAACTAACAAGAAGACAAAACTCTACTCCAGATTCACCCCAGTGACCTGAAGGCTGAATATCTGCTCAATAAAGATTTTTAAAGTTACTAAAGTTCTGGCTGTTGAGTAATTATTCATCTGCAGTTCTAGATGACATTCTTCAGTTTTCCAGATTCTACTAAAACTTAATAAGTATAAATAAATGAAAGAAATAAGCAAATGAAAGACTTGAGTCAAGCATCTTAGCAAAATACGCTAATGGCTAATCATTGTGCAGTCCAAAAAGGTGCACAGCTATAATGTATTTGATAATATATTAGTGAAAATTCCTGTTGCAGTCAAACAAAATCTATTGTAAGGGATTTCTAGATAGACTGCAATTACTATCACTTACAGGAGGTCTTTCTTTTCTCTGGAATGCCAGGCCAGAAGGGGCAGCCTGTTGATTGACTGCAGGGATTTTCATCCAGTTCATAGTCAATGACTAGCCGCTGCTTTTGGTTACTGTCTAAGCCTCACCAGTGGAAGTTTCCTTGGATGGAGGCCTTGGCCACTAGAAAATGGCAGGCAGTTCTTTGGGCTTCTGTGCCATTTCCTTGGCCAGGTGATGGCACTCTGATTTAGGAGAACAGGTCAAATGGTGCAGACAACAGTGGGAACTGTGATATGTTTTTGCACAGGAGAACCACAAAGTAAAATAATGCCACTGCTAGAAATTATAACTTCAGTCTTTTGTAATTAATTCATCTGGTCTTTAAGCATAGGTTGAACTGTTTTGTAGCATTCATAATACGAACAAACCACATTTGAATGCATTTTTCACAATACAATGTCAAAATTCCTCTTAGGAAGAGGAAGGAATCTCAGAGTTTAGGACTTGGACAGCCTCATTTGGCAACATACTGCGATTTAGTTCCCAGCTGGTAAAACTGGAATAATAATTCCCTAGCCAAGGGGGGATCCTGTAAAGATGAACATGTTCTGGGCACTCAGCTAGCAGAGATATCATGACTGAATGCACAGCTATCAGAAGAGCTGGAGAGGATCTTGCAGTGTTATCTAGTCCATCCCCTTGTCTTCAGGTAGGATCAAGGTAGATGATATCTAACCTTATCCTAAAATATATTTACATGTGCCCTCCCCAGTGTGGTGCCATCTCTAGATTTAATATGGATTTCCTCTTCCCAGGACTCACCTGCACAAGCAAACCTTTGTTGTCAAACCTTCCCTGTAGTTGCTTGGGATTCTTAAAGAGCAGGTTCATCATTACTCAGAAGTTCTCAAACAATTTACTTCCATCGAACTGTCAAGGCAAGCATATTCAGATGAGATATTTCAAGCAATATCTTCTTCCTTTTCCTCCTGCCTATCCTTCCTGGGCAGTCTGTACACACAGACAAGCTTTAACTAGCTGATGCCTTCAAAATGCAAGTCCAAGTCTCTATTAAAACTTCTCCCCTTCACTCTGAAGCTGAATGAGTTGCAGAGCCTCTGGAAGGATAAGGCCTTGACTGCTGGAGTTTTTCAAACTATGCATCCTTTTGATCCCTTTCCCAATATGCAAAAAATACTAAAATTCTCTCCTGGATTTCATTACACATAAAAAGACATGAAAGTGCAATTATTCCTTACTCATCAACAACAACCCACCAACCGTAGCTCCAAGCTAGACCATTCTGGCTACTTCCAAAAATGGTTTTGAAATTTCCATTTCCAGATTGCCCTGGCAGGTATAACTGTGACTTTGCAAAGAGCTACAGCTGTGTGTGCTAATTGCTTTCCTCTAAATTATTTATGAGACGCTTTTGACTGATGAGATTTCTCACAACAGCATGCGCTAACCATTGGCAGTGGGCTCCTGAACTAGTGGGAACTCCATCACCTGCCGAGGTGTAGAAGAGCCAGCTGTTAGCGGGCACTGCGTCCCTGGCAGCCTGTGCACTGAACTGCGAGGTCAAGCTCTACCTGCTTTCATCTCCTTTTCCAATAACTGCTCAATAGGAAATTTATGTGTAAGCATTATATCTGCACATAACACACACCCTTTACTTTTGGGATTAGATCAGAGACTACTGGAGACTGCCTAATTTAGATAAGGCAGAATTTAGGGTGTCAATGACCTGTGGAGGACAATCCATTTCACTAAACAGGGCTTTTCAAGCTCTGGTCCCAGATGCAGTAGGGGGTCTGTAAAATGCCATTAGGAAAGCTAGAAATCAATAGGCTTAAATTCACCACACAGGAGGTAGCAGCTTTAGCAGAAAATTTTTACCAGATACATAAACTGAAAAAGAATGGAAAACACGACTATAGACAGTACAAAATATTTATCATGAGACACCACTTACCACTGCTTTTTCCTGGAGGGCTTGTCACTTCTATCCAGCTAAAAACTACTTAAAAAGCTATGGCTAAAGGTAACCATAAGCCCTGTTAGTTAAATAGAAAAACCTAGTGTTCCAGGGATCAGCAAATTATGTCAGTATTTTTCTTTTCAGATATGAATAACTGATAGGGAGAAGCAGTTGGAACCAGGTTGGCTAGAAGAAAAACTTCATGTCTTGAGTTGCACGAGCTCGACAAGGAGCAGCCAGAAGAATGAAGCAAAGCGGCCTGTTAGAATTACTGCTCACTATTGGTGCTTTTTATTACCTTCCCAGGAGGCTATAAAGGTTGGTGGGTGAGCAACCAATGTGACATCTTCATGAGTTTCACAGCTGTGTTTAAGAACTAAATTTAAACATGATTCCCAGCCAAAATGTAGATGAAGTTGTGCGTTGGACCTTTTCCTAAGCAGTATTTTTACCCTGCCCATCCCACAAATTTAAGCAATTTGAATTAACCTTGTGCTCATTTATTCTACATATGCCAGAAGATTCACAATGTTTTCTGTACAGAAGTCTAGTGACCCCAGATACAGGGGTTCAGGCAGGAAAGAGAGGGTGACAAAGAGGGGCCGTGTTACGCCTCAGAGGTGAGCTGGTATTTCAGATCCAGGTCAGATATTCCTGAGCCACTCTGCTCAGTGCAGCAAAGATACAACCTCAATTGCTGTGAGAGGTGTGCAGAGGACAGCACACCATAATCCGGCTGTGCATAAGGTCAGGAGGAGGAAGGCAGGGGAGAATGTGCAGTTGTCCTAAGAGCACCCAGAAGTTTAATTTCTTGACTCCCTTTCTCCCTTGCAGTGGAGGTGGCTCTCTGGCCATGTCCTGTTCGGTGGGTGGGACTTGGGAGTTGAAACAAATGTCCCAGCTTCCAAGCCTGCTCCCTCAAAGAGATGGGCCACATGGACTCTGTGTACTTCCATGAAACAGCAGCCTGGTGTTAAGGAAATGGGTCCCCCAGAGAAGAAGAGGAGGAAGAGGGGAGGAAGCTGTTGTTCCCAGCCACCCATCACAGATGCAAAAGGAGACAGGACAGAAGGTATCTGTCTGGATCTGACACAGACTAACAGCATGGCACAGGTAAGGCTAGGAAGTCATTCATGCCTCATTTCTCCCACCTGTAAATTATTCCTCCCCCTTCATCCCCACAGGTGCATCATTATGATTGCTCAATTAATTAACAGTTTAAAAGAGCTCTGAGACATTCAGATGGAAGAGAAAGATTTT
The DNA here is from genome assembly GCA_013389945.1 of Fregata magnificens. Taxonomy (NCBI): domain Eukaryota; kingdom Metazoa; phylum Chordata; class Aves; order Suliformes; family Fregatidae; genus Fregata; species Fregata magnificens. Next base: position 229,839 of record WAAD01008277.1, read on the forward strand.
TTTTTTTTTATTTCTGCTTCTCTAAAGTTGCATGTGTAAACACTGAATTTTATAAGTCCTTTGCTGAGGATGAAGAATTACCTCCAGTTTATGGATGGGTAAGTTAAACCACGGAAATGTTAAAGCACACATTTTGATAAACAGCCTCAAGTTCCAAGATCCCACTTTCTGAGTGCCCAGCTACATATAAACACAGCTTGACTTTCAGAGGGCTGAGCACTCCCAATCCTAAATGTGAACAGCCACAAGTGAAGGCATTCACCTACTGAAGACCACGTGCTCAGGATCCCAAATCAAGTACCTCAAAGCTTAGCCCCACTGTAGAAAACCTAAACGGAAACTTACCCAAGAAAACCTAAATGGAAGCTGCGCACTCGAGTGCTCTGTCTGCCCCATCACACATAGCACACTTGTGTTCACCTAGAGCTTCAGAAAGGCTTCATGCCATTGAGGGACCAGAAGAGGTGATCAGACTTTCGGAAGCATCTATCACATGGATCTCCAGCACAGTGAGTTGCAAATGAATGTGTTACGGGAGTGAGAGTTTCCCTGACCAAAACTGTTAAAACTCTCACATAAAAATAGAATGCTGAAAGGAAATCTGCCTATTCTGCACCATTATTATTTTTAACAGAAAACCCAAGTTCCTGTCAAAAAAAAGAGAATAGACCATTTCCAGCCAGCTTTAATGGGAAGATCTTTTGAAATACTCAGCCATCTGTCACAGTAGGAGTGCTTGTTGTTCAGCCCTTCTGAAAAACTTGGCCCTTCTTTGGGAACATGGTGCTTTTGAAACTCTGCTCCCAGGCCCCTCCCAGGAACCACTTCTTCCATGGAAGGTCCTGCTCTTCTCGTGTCTACCAGTACTGTCCTCGGTGCAGTGGAACCTGCCAGTAAAGCAGGTAGAGATGGGCTTGAAGTGCAAAATTGGAAAATTGCTCTGAGCTAGCCCTAAATCCAAGGACAAATGGGTAAATTAAGTGCAGAACTAACTGTACTTTCATTTAATGTTGCTTATAAAAAACATTGCAAACACATTTTAAGAAATTTCCAAATGTGTGTATCTATCTCATGAAAATTGCTCACTGAATACTCCTTTTCCCTTAGAAACATTTCTTTTCCCCCTCCTCTGATTCTTCCAGTCCTTTCTGTTCCCTCTCTGACTGTTGTTGGCACCTTGTCCCAGGTAAAGAAGAGGTAACAAAGGACTCCAGTCACCCAGCAATGGAATGAACTGCTCTTTGCTCATAAAAGATTGTTAACACTAGGACTCCAATTTGGGGTGGAAAATCATCTTCCAAATAGGCCTCTCTGGGGGTTAATAAAATCTTCTATACAGACAGGAAAATTCTGCAGCAGGTGAATCATCTCATGCGCTGGGACCAGGCAAACAGAGACAGTATGATGCACAGCACTACATTAAAACAGAAGTACGATCCCACTGTAAACACCTACATCTGGAACTTCCAATGATTCCCCTTCACAGAGCAAACATTTTAAAGCAATGATCTCAAGACAGCCCAGCGAAGTGGAGCACTAACCTGGACATTTGCCCTTTCTTCTGCTACTGGTGTGTTAGAAGAACATGTTACTGGTCTCCATTTTAACAAATATAGACTAAGCTCCTTGTGGCTCTCTGGGATAGGGGCAAAAACCACCTTACTTTCAGTGGAGCAAGACCTCCAACAAATCAATGAGATGTATAAGAATACTTTTTATTTCTAAAGTGGGCCAAGAGGCTTTGAATTTACATTCAAACCTCCAGATAAAGAGCCACACAATCCCTCCTGCTGCAAAGGAAACCTCAGTGAAATTCTGGCTACATGACAGTTAACAGCAAAATTCCTACCAGTTTCAGTATGAACAAGACTTCAGGCCATAAATCTATTCTGTAGATGGTTTTCTACCAAATGCTTGAAAATTCTTTTTTCCAAAGGAAAAAAAAGTCAATTGTTTTATTGTATTTTCTTTAAAAAGCTGTAACCAAACCTTTCATTTTAGATTGGGGTCAATCCCAATTAAAAAATTTCCAGTTCCCACACATGTCTTCATGAAGCAGTGGAACTGTATTGGCTGACATGTTCTGATGCTAAACTGAACTGACACATGATAGCTTGATAATGCCAGGCAATATGTTTTGAACTTTCCATCCCCACAAAACAAAAAATTCAGCATATCAGGGTTCTTCTCCATCCCCCGCTCCCAAGTTTGGACAGAAATACCTATGGCAATATTGCAATTTTTCAAAGATTTTTTTTAAACTATTTAAATTCCCGTCAACAATGGCTACCACCTGGCATGGCCCTACCAAAGTTAAGAAGTTACTGCAGAATAATAAAGCATAATTCAGAACAGAATTTGGCCTGAAGAGCTCCGTGTCCCAAAGAGCCCAACAAAACCTTCCCCTTGGCTCTGCTTATTCCTTTTGAGGAAGAACCCAGCGGAAGGGAGGCAGTCAGTGTGACTGCCAGTTTTGCAGAGTCCGTGAAACTCTTGGGAGACATGACCCCAGTTCTCTGGCTCTTGGATTTCCAACAGAGGACTCCATTGAAAATAATCCTCTCCAGGGCCCCAAGATCTTCACCCTTAACCTTTCTGAGTCATTAAAGAATATTCAGCCCATAATACAACAAATACAGCAAACTTCTTTTTGCTACAGCATAGCAATCTCAGAAGCTACTGAAACATTTTAAGCTAATGGCCAAGACCTTGTTCAGCAAGGCTGAAGCCCCACGAATTGAACAGAACTTCAGCACTTGCTTAAATTTAAGCATAAGCTGAAATGCATGGCTGAATAGGAATGGCCTGAGGAATTATGCAAATGCTTAGATGAATCCCGGTCCAAATATGAATTACTTTAGAAGATAGAGAAGCAAGCAATGCAATTTAATCATTTTTATCTCCTTACCAAGAATGCACACGTTCTTACAGCTAATATTACAGCATCTTCTGCTGCTGCCAGAAGCCAAATGACCTATTCTTTAGCAGTCAAGCTCTCCTCATTTTCAAACTGAAGATTAGTCCATTTATGCTGAACAGTGGCACAGAATGACAATTTCATAATACATGGATTGAGTGCTATTCCACTCACATGTTACATTACTTTGCCCTTTCTTCCACTGCACTTCCACTTGCAATTGACTATCATGGTAATAAGGTGGTGCTGCTTCTAATCTCAAGTTGTATACTTTCTGGGATGCTGGCATTTCATTAGATACTGCCACAGAGTGGCCAACGGGATCTGACCTTGAGTCTGAACACGAAAAAACCATGGACATATAACTTATTCGTATTAACAGTCTGCATTAAAGTTACAATGTGAGTTGGGCACTTCCATAAAATGCTGAATAAAATGAACCTTCAGCAATAGCACTGAAAAGGGCAGCCAGCACCTCCCAGCAGACTATATCAGCACTGTCCACAAGTGATCCCATAAACATGAAGGCTGATTGTGAAATGCTTCTGCACGTGACTGGTCCTTACTTCTGCAAATACTCTCACAGGCATGAGCATTTTCAGGGTCAGATCCCACAGCTGTATTGCTAACAGACAGTGCAGTAAGTGTCAAACACAGATTCTGGTCTTGCAGAAATATCAGTGAATCCATGATATAATCTCTGAGAATGTCATCATAGAAAACTAATGCTTTACAGTAGGATATCATGACCCCTCCACAAACTAAAGAAAGCTTTTATTTCACTGTGATCTGAGCAGAAATGCACAGGAGAAAATGGAAAGCAATTAATAAATTCTGCTACCAAAAAGAGGATTGTTGGTAATTACAGTACAATTGCCACAGGAAGATATACAAAAGAGCTTGCTGAGAAAACATCCCAGTTTAGACTGTACAACTCCAGGGACTGCTTGCTAACAAAATACAGAATATTTTACTTCTAGGTCACTGATTTCAATCTGGCCTCAAAGGAGAAAATGACTGAAAGTTAATGCCGGCTGACGGTGGTGTGAAAGCAGTAGGGTGGGTCTCAGCCCACTTCCTAGTAGACGGGAGGATACAACCCAAGTATTTGTGATTTGTGAAAGTAATAAAGCTAAAAATTCAGGCTGTGATTCAATGATACAGTAAATCCAGCTGTAGGACTCTTAGCACAAGGAGCTGATGTGATATACACAATTCTGCTGATTCCAGCTTGTCTGAAACCTTTTGACAAGTTAACTATGTACAAACAGGTGCTAAGGCAAATCAGATATCATTATGATTTTTACAACTGGAAGAAAAATCCAGGTTGCATGTGCCAATGAGTTCAATAGAAATATAGGTATGTGCCCATAGCTCATTGAGATCCAAACTGCCTGGTATCAAGGGTCACCAACCATGGCCTCCAAGCTTCATCCTTCAGTGACAGCAGGTGCAGGCTATGTAGGAACAGGCACATCCGAACTATACTGTTTTATTGCTGCTGGTCAGTCTCTGGGCTGGAGACAAATGAAGATGCTATCTACACCTCTGTCTGTCCTATGAAAGGGTGGAGGGTGCCAGATGGTTAGCAAGTCACCCAGGACACATAAAGCCACACAGGCATTAAATAGCATAAATAGCGAGGCATTAAATGACACCATCCCTGCTGGCACCACATCCCTGCTCATCAGTGCTCCATTCATTTAAACACTTTAAAGAGAGCAGGGAAATAGAAGATTAGAGAGATTTGCTGCTGCCTTTGATAAGCCTGAAAATAGGAGCAATGTTTGTGTTAATCCTGCAGCAGTAATATAGAAAAGGCACGATTAACTGCAGTTGCAGGAACAGTCTAGTGCAATCTATTTTCCCAGTGAATTCCTCTGTGGAAAGATGGGTCACAGGGCACACCTGCAAAATGCATCCAGGCATTTGTGTCTGCACTGTGTCCACAGCCTGTGCTCCAACAGATGGTTGGCCAAAGGATTTCTTCTCCTTTTATTTATTTTTTTTTTTTTTTTTTTTTTTNACACACAGGAGCAGAGCAAGCCCTCCTGCCAACAGTGTAGTGAATGCAGAGCATTCAGCAATGAAGGGGTGACCTTGATTGGTGTCTAATGAGTAGAGACCTGTTGCTTTTCCGCACATAATGAAGTAGAAATGCTATGATCTGCCAGAGTTCTTGCTGCTGCTCTGAGGAATGCTGTTGGAGATGCTGTCCATACAGTCTCTGCTTCAGGCACCAGCTAATCCTTGGTCCCTCCACACACGTGGTATCTCCTGCTTTACTGCAAGATCACTCTTAGAGAAGACTATATATTTCTCTTTACATAACATGCTATCCTTTAATCAGCAGCACCAGTGTCAGGGCAGCTCCACCTGGTTTGTACCTTCAGGCAGAAAACGTAGATAGCTTTGGTTTAGATTCCTTATTTTCTTTCTTATTTCCTTAAAAATGATGATTATATTCTGGAAGTAGTATCTGGCCCTCATTGCTGATAGCAATGGAGAGGAATGAGCAGCCCTGTAGATAAGAAAAGAAGAAATTCTGGATCCACTGATATAAAGGGAAAATATCCTTGCTGAGTGTTCCCCTTAGAACTCTACACCTTTAGGAAAGAAGCCAAAAGAGGTTGGATTAGCTAGTGTGAAGGCTTGCAAGATCAACTATGGCTTGGAAAGGCAATACCGTCATAAAGGTGCTACTGAGAATGGAAAGGGGTTAACATGGGCATTGAATGTATCCATCAAGCCTTGGGACAAGGAAACACAAACAGTATTGGCTTCACTTGCAGGTAATAATAATAAAATCAGGCTGATGATGGAGAGGGGAAAAAGTAGTACCTCTTCTCCATTACATAAGAAGAAACAGTGCTAGCAAGAAGGCTACAGTCCCTCCAACATCCTTATCTGTGACTGTAACACACAGCCATGTTTCACTGGACCTGCAGAGAAACCCACCCCATTCAGGCCACACTACGCATTAGCAGAGGCCACAGAGGAACAGAAATCATGAACTGGAGGTAGCAGTACAAACACAGAATAAACCAGGGAATTTCCACGTTGTTTAAAAGCCCGGGGCACTTGCAGGGCAAAAACTTTCCTGGGGGCAGGGCAGGGGGGGAAATCTGCTTTGAAAGGGAGAAAATTCACAGCTTATAAAAAGGAGGATGGGAGTCACAGATCTGGAAGCCAAATGCATATTGGGTTTACACTCTGCATGCAGGGGGAGGAGTGTTGCAAATGGGAGGAAAGATTTTATGCTCTTCAGAGGTTTCTAAACCCAGAATAATGCAGCCTGCACTTCCATAAGGTACTCCGTGTTAAGCCTGAGCTCCCTCTCTTCCGTTTCAGATTTTACCTGGAGAGGAAAATGTTAAGCTCTTAGCATTAAAAAAGAAGAAAAAAAAATCTAATATATTTTTAATTTTAAAAAGAAGAAACTTCTTTATAGCTGTATAATCAGTTAAAACTTGCCTGTGGTCCATGTGCTAGGTTCCCTTAGGGATCCATTTGCATCTGCATACTCATCTATTTTAATTATATGATGCTATAGGGTATATGATACTGTATGGACAAGTAAAATGGCAAGGAGGTGAAGGTGGGGCGGCAAATAGTGCTACCACATTTCCATCAGCAAAAATGACTGTCGCATGCAGTCATGTGCACGGGATGGGGGAGGGACAGTCATGTGAAATAAGTTTCTTCAGTCCTTCAAGTCCCCAAAATAAATTCCGTCAATCCCTTGTGAGGCAGATTCTCTCTCTTCCATCCCACATCTCAAACCCTGTATCCTTTCCTGCTCCAGACTGTGACAACACTCTTCAAGCCAGGGCTTCCATCTTCTCCAGACTATGACTCCAAGGCTGTGCCATTTCAGAAGTCCCCACCTCACAGCAAACCCCTCCTATCCCAGCCGATGATCCCACCATTTCTCTAACCCCCCGATACAATTTTTATATATATAAACATTGACATTATCTGTACAAATAAGATCAGGAACTTTTGGCATCAGAAAAATCCCAGATCACTCTTCTCCTGACCCTGACATGTTCCTATTTCTAACGTAATTTGCAATCCAGTAGATCACAATTGCATGGAGGTGACATAAAGAACCAGGCTTGTTCACATCAACCACCTCCAGGAGCAAGTTGGAGAAAGATCAGGGGAATATGGACTGTCCACAGTTAGATCTCTGAGCAGCACATGCTGTTGATCATACCAAGCAAGAGTCATGACTGCATGTCTTCCTGACAGACGCATCCTTTCTCTTCTCTCGCTTTTTTCTGTCAGCAGCTCTTGTACTCTCCCAGCACCTCTCCAGAGACCAACAAAGACAGCGGTATGTACAGTGGCAGCATGCGTATGTTAGCCATTTTCCAGTGATCTTTCTTTGCTGCTCTGGCCCCCGTAAGCTTATGCAGATTTTGTAATGATGGATTCTTAGGTCTCTTGGTGGAGGTGAATCCCAGCAAATGACACCACCGATGGAGGCATGGGGTCCAGTGGTGAAGCTGTCCCACCTGAGACTCTTAGGGGCACCAGGAGGTGAAGGATCTACCTGAAAAACAGAGCAAGGCACAGGGAAGAGTTTGCAAAATGAAAATAACTCTAGCAGAAAGAAAGACAGCCAGTGACATGACTAAACTAAAATGGCTGCCAAGAAGCTCATCTTTTCAAGGTTTGGTTCTAACTGTCAGCATAGCACCTCCTGACACTGTAAATCAGTTCGATAATATCTGGATTTGTAACTTTAGAGGTTCTGTTACAGCTTGAGACAGGCTTGGGTGGAAAGGAGTTCCCAAACCTGGAACAGCGTGGGCTCAAACTTAGGTACAGACTGAAAGCATCTATGCTTTGACTCCTGAGCACACTTGAACTTTGTTGTAACTATAAGACAAAAGATGTGCAGGGCAGAACTAAGCAGCTTGAAAAAATATGTTGTGGATCACTTACAATTTTGTAAAGAATGATTTAATGCTACCAAGGTGAAAAGATGATCCTGCAAAAGGGTATAATATATTAAACAGGGAAAACAGTGCTAACATGCTCCATAAAGAAAATACTCTGTGCAATTACCAAAAGACAGGATATGGATAAGCAGTTTTCAAGAGGAAAGCCCCTCTATCTCATTAAACAGCTGCTTCACTCCTGCTTATTTTCCCTGTTCAACTCTTCACCTTTAATCTGCAATACTCAGCTATGCTGCACACACCAAGAATGCAAAGCTGGCAAGCACATGAGGGCCTCCCTTATCAGCTTAGGATAAAAGCAAGAGATCGAAAGGATGGATTGTCTATGATTTTTCATTACAGACTGGTAGATACCTTATGCCTGTCGCAGACAGGCTAAAGATTTGGAGACCTGAAGATTCATTTATCTTTAAAGATTTGGAGGAATATTGGTAGAAAATAACAGGTGAACTTCCACATCAGAAAGAAAGAAGTGCCATGGTGTTCACACCACCAAGCCATGTGATAGTGCAGGGCTGTTGCTGCTGCGTGGCAGGAGTTGGGGGCAGCCCAATGATGCCATTGCTCCCGCTCACAGATGACAGAGCACTTCCAGTGCTGGCTGATGATAAGGGGAAGATACAAATCAATGAGTCCTCTGTCTCCGCAAGGATGCCAAAAAAGGGCATCTGTAGGTATAAAGACTGCAGTAATACACCACCAAGGGAAGTTTCCTCCTAATCTCAGTGACTGCCTTGTGGCCTGTAGAAAGAGGATTTCAATTTTTCCTGAGGACAGCAGGTAACACCAGAACACTGCTGAGCCATTGCGGCAGGGTTATGCCTGCAAGAGGAGCACAGAGATTCCCAGGCCTGCTCTCTTCCTTGCTGTCTGGATAAAGCTCCTGAGTACAGAAAGGACAGCTTGGCCAGGGCCTTCCCTATCCTCCCCTCCCTCCTGTGATCACAGGGAGCTCCCGCTCCAGCCCTCTGATGTGTTGGCAGCCTCTATAATTTAGAGTAGCTGTGATTTATGGCTTGGACAGAGCCCATACTTAGGGAGTACAAAGGTAGGGCTGGCCTGACCAGTATAGCTGTGTCGTCGCTGGCCCTTTGTATGGATCAAATGAGTGATGGAAGTGAAGAATTCAATTGCGTTTGCTGTCTGTAAGGATCAGCTAAGGGACAGAGGGCTGGGGGGGAGGCAGGGATTTAATGACCCCTCACATCCAGCACTGGCAGCCAAAAGTGTGATGATGACACTCTGTGTATTGATGGGGGGGAATCGCTCTCGGCCACCTCCCTTTGCACCTCCTCTCTCAGTGAAGAAGGAAACAGAAAAAAGAATGAGGAAATTTTCGGAATGCTTCATCCTGCATTACTCACATACCATATCCTTCCATACCTCATTCAGTCTCTAGGGGAATGTCACAGGCACTGGAACAAGAGAAATGAAGGGAAGTTTACAGTTGCCTAAATCTAAGAGAGAGAGGTGTTTGTGGCACACAGCATGTTGCAGCTCCCACTATAAATTCATGGGCAGACTTCCAACAAGTAATAGGGAGCTGAATCCAAACATACTACTCAGTGAAAGGCTTGAGCAGCCTTTAATGAGACTCCTAATTGGTCTTTCCCTCTGTTTCAACATTTGTCATTTGAGGAAACCAACAGCAGTTCCCAAATGAGCTTTTTTCTAAGTAAAATTCAGGACATAACCAGGTCTCTTTGAAAAGGGACAGTTCTAAATTCAGTCATAAATATTTGATACTATAGTCTGCCAAATTTAGCAAATGGTTTTAGTGGGGACCTGTATTTATCAAATTACCACCTTCAAGACAAATGCTTATGGGGAATGCATTACGCTTGGTCTGCCTAGACCTTATTCTGCTAATGAGGGCATGCCCCATCTTTTCCAAAACACCACTTCTAAAACAATGGTCCAATTTTAAATTACAGCCACAGCTGCCTTGTACTGACTGAGTAGCTGTCATTTAGATTCCTCCTATCAGCTCTGAATTCCCTTTCATCTAGGGTCTGTCTTATGTGATGGCAGCCCAGAGCAGTGACCTATGACTACGCTTGACTTCTTATCTCATGACATGTGGACTAACTTACAAATGTAGGTAATTAGTTAAAGATGTTTCATGACAAATTAGACTAATGGAATCGTAATGGTTAAATTAACGTCTTGGGGTCAGTTTTAAGGTGCCTTGTTAGGGGTGATAGTTCAAAATGCAAGCTGTCAGACTCTGGGAAGTATCTTGTTTCTTTTAATAAAGTGCTTCTTTTGCATGTGAAAAGCCAAGGACATAACTGCTGAGATAGGGCCTGATCCAAGGGAAACAATCTGGTTGGCAGTTTCTGGATAAGGCAGTCTCCCCAATCCTGCCCCCAAACTTTGTCCTGTAGGCAAGATACACAGTGGAGCAGAGCAGCAAGCATGAAGAAGGATCAAAGCACACAGCTTTGCACTGCTATGAACACTAATCTCTCACTCTCCCCTTGCACCTTTCAACTGAAAATTTCATCTGACATCTTTCTTCAGGGAGGAAGTTAATTTTGCAAAATCAAACAGTCCAACATAAATTAAACAGATAAATCATGTCCTGTTATCCGCATCCTTCCTCCAGGAGGAGTCTGCAAGGCTCTCCCTGTAGGCTCTTCTAACAATAAAGCTGCTTGTTAACTCTCACACAACGCTAAGGACAAATGGGAAAGGAAGAGACAACAAAATGGAAAACATCATTCTGCAATTTTGTCAATCCCTGGTGTGCCCATGTCTTGAGCACTGCATGCAATTCTGGTCACGCCATCTCAAAAAGGTATAGTAGACTGAAGAGAGGCAGCGAGAACATCAGAGGTACAAAATGTCTTCTATGACTGAAGAGGCTTCACAGACAAAGACTCATTCGCTTATCAAACAGACAACTGAACTTGGATGTGATTGAGGTATTTAGCATGGAGCGGGATGGAGAAAGCAAACAGGGAATAATTACTCTTTGCCCCTTATAACAACAAGGAAACACTTTTTACATAATGGTAGTTGAATGTGGAGGCCACTGATGTAGAGTCCAAAGGAATAAGTGGGTTCAAAAAAACTAGATAAATTCATGGGAATCCACCAACAGCCACTACATACAGCGGTTCAGATACAGCCTGGAGCTCAGAAGGGCCTCCATACAGAGAGCCAGAGGCTGGAAAGACATATCAGAAAAAAGGCTCTTGTCTGGGTGCCCCCTTTTATGCTCTTTTCTTATGCTTCCAGTACTGCACTCTCTGAGACAAGACACCAGGCTGGACAGGGCTTTGTTCTGACTCAACAGAGCCACTATCATCACCTGATCTTGGGTATGTCCTCATTGCAGACAACTGATTAGTCACAGATAAGGTTAAGTCCACTTCCCTTCAAAGGCAGCCCTGACCTCTGATGGCCATCTAAAGGAACAGCCTGATTTTCAGAGAACTGTCTCCTGCCCCAGGTTCCAGCGGTGATGAGGGGCAGGGGTATGGACCCGTAAGTACATGTACATACACATGTGACCGGGAATGAGATGAGGTCCCTAATCACACAGCCTCCATTTTTAACTCCAAGCACATGCTTTGATCTTTCCTTTTCCAACATAAACACAGAGCAGAGTACACAGTTAGACAGGCATTCCCTGCTGAAACAAGCTGCACTATTCCCTGCCCGGGCAGAGAACAAGACAGCGAATGACACAAGGCAGCTGTTAGCTACGTTGCTGAATCCACACTCTTTGGATATAATGGCAAAAAGCACAGTGCGAGGACCCCTACAGAACAGAAAGAGTAACGTGGGTTTCTGTGTTCAGATATCACTCCAGAGCCAGTCCAGGCAGCTCCGGCAGGCGCAGCACCCTCCACTGCTCTTTACCTCTTGAAACTGGGATCAGTCTATTAAGTTCACCTTTAAAAAAAAAAAAATCCATGGTAAAAGAATGGAGCCTACTATGATTTGGTGCCGTCTGCTTGGTCTTCTGCCTTTTAGGCAAATACTGTCCTCCTCAGTTCCACAAAGATAGTCGGCTGCATGAGATGGAGAGCACTGTGCCTCGCAGTCCGGCCATGGCGTGCCCTCTTCCTGACTTGTGGCACTGCCCACACCTGACCTTGCACCTGGCTGAGTCTCGGGTCAGCCCTGTAACAGACCTTTCTCACAGTCGTGTCTCCCTCCTGGGGAATCTACATACCCAGGAAAAACACTCTCCTTTAGATACTTCACAGGACAGCAGAGTGTGCACCTTTCCCTGCACTTCATGAGTTCTAGTAGCTGAGGGAAAAGGAGGTGGCGTGGTCCCACGGGCAGTGCATTACCAGCCCGAAGTACAGATGAGACAAATCAACTCCAGTTCCACTTGGGAGCCATGGTGCTGGAGCTCCTGCTATGGCAGCTTACACAGTCAGCTCTGGAGCTCCCAAAGTATCAGCCAAAATGGTTCTGTCATTGCTTCTCTTCTCTCCCAACCTCTGGAGGCCACAACTCAGAGGGAAGACTGAAGACACCCAGTCAGTACCCAGCAGGGGCAGCCGGGGATGGGGAGGTTCCTTCCACTTTCTCCCAGCATACACACGTGCAGAATAACAAGCCAGACCTTTGTGCTTAAAAGGAACATATAAATTATCAGATGAATATAAAAGGAAAATAATTATTGCTTACTACACTTATTACATTCTTTTTTCAGGACAAACCCTGCAGGAATGGAGATTCTAGGTATTTAACATGGATGTAAGATAGCAGTTGTAAGATGACAGGAGGCATAAGCCAAGACAAACAAACATCCACTCAGTGCCTTGAATTTCTGTATCTTTCATTTTCCTAATTCCTGGCACGTGTCATTCATAACTTTTTCATATATGCATCAGGTCAAAATGACAGATGCAAATGCAACAATTTTCCTCCACAGACAAAACCAGGATTTAAAAGCCCATTAATAGAACCACGCAGAATTCATTACATTGTGCATCCTTGTAAATATGCATGCACACTCTTTTTATATCAGTTCATATACATGAAATAGTAACAGGTAGTAAACATTAAAACATAAAATGAGAACCTCATGTTATTACTACACTATGGTTCTTGTTCTTTATGTGAGAGCTTTTAGCATTAATAGCTAGAGGAGTGTACACACAAGTCACTCTGAGTTTTGAGAGAACTAATTAAGTTCTGCTGGTTTCTATTACAGAGATAGGACTATTTGGACCTTGAACATAAGAAAGAAGGAAGTGAATAATGATTTATCTTTAACATAAGAAAGAGAAAATACTTCCCATTAGTAGAATAGTAAGAGCTGTTAACTCTGTAGAGTGTTAGTTTGAAAAGTCTGTAGGTAAGGGAGATATTTCAGCCTCAAGTATCCTCATAAGACACTGACATACTTAAGCTGTATTTTGCAACATGTTTATAAAGTTAATGCTTGACAATTTTTTATCTTAGTATTATTATACAGAAGTGATATGTGTGGTGTTATCAAATTATTATGCAATGCACATAACCAATGGATGTAATATAAAAATTCATTTGAAAAGTGGATAATATATCTACTCTAATCTAATATCTATCCTTAATCTTGCTTTGAGAGCACCAGAAAGCAAGGCTATTCAAGTTTGCCTTTGTTGGAATACTTAATACTAGTAATAAAGGATAATAAACACTTATCTTGTTTGCTTCCACTGCACAAAGATACAGAGATTTCCTAAAATAACATTGGTACTTCCATGTAGGACAAAGCTAATTAGAGCCATAGAATCACAGAAATGCTGGTTGGAGGGGACCTCTGGAGATCCCCAGCCCAACCTCCCATTCAAAGCAGGACTGCTGCCAACAGCAGACCCAGTCAACCATGGCTTGGCCTGATGGCATCTTAAAAATATCCAAAGATGGAGATTTCACAGCCACTTTGGGTGACCTGTTCCAGTGCGACACCACTGTCCTGATGAAGAAATCAAGCACGACAAAGTTTACTGAGAGTTGTAGTATCTTTTAAAAGACTAATGAAGGTCAACTAAAGTTTGGTCTGATGAAAGAGACTGTCCTGCCCTAAGAGTCTTGTCTCACTGTTAACTCTCACAGATGAGTAAAAGCCAGTTAAAGAACAGTGTTTAACTGGCCTGTCTCTATTTTACCTCCAAGCACTCAATAACATGGATTATTTCAATCTCTCACCAGTGAATATATCCTCAAAATCACCTTCTGATGGTATGGAAATATTCTTAGTTATATCTGATGGAAGGAGAACCGAGCCGAATGGACACTGTGTATTCAGTTGCACAGGACATCCAAAACAAAGCCAGGAACTGAATCCAGATTTCCTATGCACTGCTTAACTGAGTTAACCACCAGATCACTTTATTGTTACTCAGTCTTCTTTTCCCACAAGCTACCGCAAAGGTAAGTTACAAAAGGTTGAAACAACCCTCTGAGGGCAGCATCAGTGATGACAGCATTTGCCAGGGTTTGAAATTTAGACTCTCTCCACTTTACTACCAAAGAAAGAGGCACACTTTATAATCACTACAAGTATGGAGCTCACCAGGACCTCAGTCTGCCACTCTTTAGCTTCATCTTCACTGAGATGGATCCTGCAGTTCCTCCTGGAGAATGTAAAACACAGTCACTGACTGACATGCACACTGACTTCAGATTTCTGTAAGATTTCAGAGATGCCACTGGAGCCTTTAGGAAGGGTTCAGTCTTTAAGGAAACACCTAAAAATGACAAGTGGGTGATGGGAATGAAAAGGCAGCAGTAGGGGTGGCAAAACCAGGGTTCAGTGCGTATATTTACAGTCCTACAATGAATCAGTTGGAATGTCATTGAGCATCTTACCTGAAGAGCAAAAAAACAGCCAGGTCTCCGTGCTCACTTCCTATCATTTCATTTCCTATCATTGTTGTGCTGCAGTGTCAGCTCATGTAACAGTAGGAACTGACTTCATGGAACCGGGATTTACTCTTGAGAATGGGACCACTCAAGCCCCTGCAGAGGTGCTATTCTGTACCTGCAAACCTTCTTCGTGTTCCTCTTGCAAGTGATAGCTGAAAGATGCTGGATCCCATTACTATCTCTAAACACACAGTCCCCTGTTAGCTGAGATCATGCAGTGCCCCTTTTACTGCAGCAATGTAAACATTTACCAAGAGAAGACGGGGAAATATGATCTGACACAAGAAGATTAAGTTGTGTGGGTTTTTCACAGGAAGCCAAGTTCTTTAGCTGTCAGGTGGAAGCCACAGAGTGATGCCTATTGTTTCTTAAAGAGTAATTACTTCTGATTGCTTCCGAGTGCACTAATTTGTCTTGATAGAGAATGACAGCATAACCCAGAGCAGTGGATAACTGCATTACTTTACCTGTGTACAGGTTTTCTGGGGTATACCCACAGTGGTTTGAGCAGTATTTCTTTTTGCCAGGACATTGTACATCCACTTTGCAGCTCTGTACCTAGGCAGAAGCAAAACCTGCCACCTCACACAGCAAGGGGCAGTGCCCTGGCTTAGTAGTGAGAAGGGGTCTCAGAAACTCATGGCTGGTCAGGCTTGGGGCTGGCTCCACAGACAGCAGCAGCATTACTGAAAGACAAGGCAGAGGAGACTAGAAACAGCCAGTTTCTAGAAAGGAACAACTAAACTGAATGGATGAATGAAGAACGATAGGACTGCAACCACCAATTTTCTAACCTGCTCTCGTTCTCTTATATTCTTATATACATTATATATGCTACTATCTTAATCCGTTCATGCACTTATGAAAAGCCTTTTGCTAATTACATCCAAAGAAATTATTTCCAGTAGTTCAAGGGAGGCAGGAATAGAGAGATAGGAAAAACTTGCTACTTCACAAAATTGTTGGAAATGTCAGAATACATCCTGGATCCCAGCCTAAGTCCTTTTCCTCAGGGATGACTTTGCTATGTCACCATTTTACATGCTTGTTGCAGGGCAGGAGTAACCTCTGCACTAATCAAAGAATCCTGCTTTGTCAATGCTTTGCATCTGTGGTGCAGTCAAATAAGGAAAACTTGGAAATTTTGCAAACTGAAAGCTGAACAAAACATTCAGGTTAGGTCACTCAGGGTGTTTTGTTGTCATTTTTTTTAAACATTTTGTTTCTATTTTCATTTTTTTTATTTAAATTTTCTGACCTCCATTTTCTTAAAACTTCAAAGTAGAAAGTGACTTCGATTGAAATAAAAATATGAAGATTTCAGGTTAAAAATGTCAAAACATCCTGTCATGTACATTCTGAGAAAGCAGTTCCATGCTTTGGCTGAGTTAGAATAATAGTGGAAAAGGATCCTCATTTATGAATCATTTCAATTTTGACAGAATAGGATTTTTCTGAGGGGAAAAATAACAAAAGAAAAAAGCTCACCAAAGAATCCCTGATTGGTCCTAAACAAAAGTTCACCTAGGATATCATCTAGTGATACTGCCTATTTGCAGAAAAGAACATTTTTATAGTTACCGACTGTAGTTTATAGTAACTGACTCTAGTCAGGCAGAAGCTGCCTAGGACTTGTAAGTCAAAACCACAGAGCTGTAGTGAGGGGTCACAGAGCTGACCATCATGTTCCCAAGTTTCAGTTGTCTTCTAGAAATTCAAAAGGCAGAGAGCAAGCATTGCACTAACTGCTTTTCCACCCTTCTGGCGTCCCTCAGATTCTCCTTATGCCACTTTATAAGCCATAACGCCTCCCTGCTGCTATTCACGTTTTCTGACACTTTTCTAATAATTCTGATCTTAAAATCTCTTCTTTGCAGGGGGTACAGTGAAGGAGTTTCAACACTTATTGCAGATTCATTGCAACCTAAGAAGAACAACGCTTACCCCACATTACCTCTGTGGTGGTAAAATTATTAATATTTAAGATTTGAGAGGTCTGGCTAAGAAGTTTATCCTAACTAAAAGAACACTCCCTTTGACTAAAAGCTGACAGCCTGTGATTGTTCCCAACTCCCCACTTCTGAGCTAAGATAATACTGGGTGTACCACTCCTATAGGGTCCACCAAGAACCATCTCTCCGTATGGTCACATTATTTACTGTTTGATTCCTTCTTAGAACTGTGGTAGTTAGCAAGCTATTTAAGGAGTCCCTCCCTCCCAGGCATGGATAGCTGGCTTTGTTTGCATTGAAATTATTGTTTTCTTCACCTGTGTTTTTTTCTGAAACAGTACATAGGCTGGGTCTCTGCAATCACTTGGCAGAGAACGGGGGAGCAGAGGGGGAGATGCTGTCCAAGTGTTCTCTCACTATGATCATAGTTAATAAAGCTTCTGTCTGACCTGTCCTAAATTGTACTTGTGTTATTACGCTCTTGGAGTCCCCAGATTTTCCAACACCTCTTACATGGGAGCACATCCCACTGTGCTCTACCTGGCCACAGACACTGCAAAGGGAGACAAAAACTCATCAGAAAATGCAAGGGCCCAGCGCCATATCAATCTCTAGGCATCATCACCGTGTACACCAAAGCATCTGAGAGCTGCATAGAGGGCTGGACGTCAGTACGTGAGGCAGTCAGACCAAGACCTTTCACTGGTGGTAAGTTCACTCCAGTAAATAACAAGGACTCAGAATAACAAGGCCTGCAGAGGATTTACATAGCGGATGGGCAAAACGAATGCCACAGAGATCAGGCAGTGGTCACAGCCGCTTATTCCTTCCTCAAACATCCAGAGCTCCTACTGCCTGCAGCGCAGCCCAGGAACCCGCTCTCTGAAGTCAGAGCAAACTTGGGCACCAGCCGTAACTGGAACAGGATCAGGTCTGGTGGTTCAGCACAGGCCTGTTCCTCCACCATCCGTCAGCATGTCACAGCCATGCACCCCAGTCAGTACACACCCCAACAGAGTAAAATGTCAGCTTCCTATGCTCCGTAAGTGCCCAGAGCACAGGGAAGCAGAGAAAAGAGCCCTATGACTTGCGCAGAGAGATTGTTGAGAAGTTACCTCCACACGTATGGACACTTCGAGTGTCATCAAACCAAATTCTAATTACAGTCAATACAAGCGCCTGTCCAGTGCACAGCATCCATGGTATAGCACTCCAGAAGCAAATAGTATTTCAGAGTGACTTCAGTTATTTACTCTGAAAATTTTGCTAATGTAGCAAAGAAGTTGCCTCATGAAAGCATAAAAGGAATCTCATGTATAATTTTTAGTAAGAATCTATTGATCTAATTCTGTCTAGAACTAGAACATGAGATTTAATTTTCCACTGGACATTAATTTAGAGAGTTTTCTGAATTTAAACCCAATAAAAATAAAGACCCAAATGTGACCAATTCTGAAAATAATCTGTAGAAAATAAAATTAGAGAAAAGTGTTAAAAATAAGTGTGTATTTCTTCTGAAAAACAGTATTTCCAGATTTGAATTATGCACTGTGAAATAAAAAGAACATAATAAATGCCTCTCCTCATTTGTGTGGGCTTCATGATAAAAAGAACTGATAAATAGGCCAAGATAAAAAAACAAGTGGATGCTAGGGTTTGGAAGTCTTGTTTTGTGTTATAGAAGTAATAAAGTAATAAATCAGCATTAACATAAACACATTTACTCCTCCTCTCTAATTGTTTCAAGTTATCAATAAAAGCGTAACATTACTGATGGCGTTTTCTTTTCTTAAATCAACCCTGAAGTCATTCTATCGATTTCAGCTGAGTTCCCGAAGAACGGCTTAGACTCACTATGTCCATTTAAATATATAACTCTGGAGAGCACCTTTCCATAAGATCTGTGACACTAGTTGTCATTATTCAGTGTTTCCAAATACAGTCCTACCATAAAAGTTATTTACTGGCTTCTTACACTGCAGTTTATCACAACCTTCATTATTCCCTATAGGAGTTGTACTAAATCACCCAGCTGACAGCTCAAGTGATCCAGTTCCCTGACTGCTGGTGCTTCTGAAATAATCAAGGCCCAAACCGCCTTCTATAAAGCTTCCATTTAATCAGTGCTGACATGCACCTTAGATTGCACTTCAGAAGGTGCCAGGAGCACCTCCAGGTTTTTGTGGCTTATCACCAAGAAGACAGACCATTATTCTGCTGGCAGGTCACAGTGATGAACCTAGCCATTCACATGAAAATCACAGACTAGTAGGGGGACTTGCTTTACCTACCAAATCTGCCTGCACCTTTATAATTTTGACCCAGGTATCCAGAGGGTAGGAAGAGGTGTTATTTGGTTTTACTACAAGGGAGCAACAAGAGAGGAAAACCCTTTGCAGGGCTAGCCAGGTGGCAGTGAGGACCAGATACTGCGTCTGAGCCCTTGCCTGTACATAACGTGTCTGGTCACACGACTGTCTCGGTCAGAGGCTGGATATTTTTCTTCTTCTGACAAAAGCAGTGTCAGCAGAAACTAGTTTTCTTCCAGACATAGTTTATGCAGTATGGGAAACTAGTCTGAAGTATATTGGCAAAAGATTACTATTATTCTGCCAATATAAGCCACATCTCCACTAGGGAGCCCTGCCCCCAGTGCTCAACCAGTCAAGAAGCCCTGTGGATAGACTGACATATATACAAAGAAACTGCCTTGCTTTCAGTGGCGCTAGCATGGATTTATCCTGATAAAACTATGAAATAGATACTGGCCCTCTGTTGATTCTTTGGCACTTGAACGGTATTCTGAAGAACCACAAGAGTCAGTGCTATAATAGTGAGCCATAAAAACAGACAGAAAATGTAAACACATCTGTCCCCATGTCCCATAAAAATTAACAACATTGCACTAAACAAATACTTTCGAAACGTTTCAGGCAAAAAATGTATTCTTTCAATGATTTTTAATAAAAAAGTTAAATTTTCCCACCAAAGACAAAACTTTAAGCAAAAAGATTTTGCCAAGAATCTGATTTTCCACTGAAAAGCATGATAGGCTACCCTCAATAATAATGACAGTCACCACTGCCAGTGTGCTACCGATGAAGCAATGAAGCAAGAAAACAGCATGTTCCCTAACAGAACAAAAAGAATAGGCAGCATTGACCCAGACACCACGCTAATGCCAGTTTTTGATCTCGCTGCAGCAGTGTTTCCTGCTAGAGAGCTACAGCTGACATGGAGCACTGCAGGCTGCTTTTCAACACCTTCACACTTGCTGCTCTCACTCAGAAAACTGTCGAGAGGGAAACCACCACATACTACAGCAGGATGAATTTTAATTCCAGTTTTATGAATTTGCGTCTGAAAAAAGCAAAGGACTGATGGAAGGAGGCTTATCTGTTTCAGGAGTTACTGTCAGAAGAAGATAAGATGGAGCAGGAAAAGTCACTTCTTCCAGCTCTTGTGCAGAGGACTGGTGTTTGCAGCAGAGAAAATTATCAAAACCAAATACATAAATCAAGATATATCAGTCTTTGGGATACAGAAACACACATGCAGCAAAATACACAAGGTTTGGAGCAGACGATGGGGCAGAAAAAAGAAATGCTTTTTCAGCATGCATGTTCTGGTTTAGCTGAGGTACCAGCCAAAAGGCAGAGCTGAAAAAGACTGCAGGGCTCAAAAGTCCAAAGATGAACTGCAAAGAAAAACTGATCAACTTACGGGACTCTGAGTAATGCCCATGATGATAAAGAAACAGAGGCAGGAAATATAGATATTTTGTTGGTGGATTTTTTTTCTTTTTTGTAGATTCGTATATTTTTGTGCTACTGAGTAGAAAGCAATTGTGCTTTAAAACCCTGTGCAAAGCTGGTACTTCTGTGCAAGTACATATTCTTGCATGCATAAACTGAAAAGTTCTAAGTATCCGCATGTCTGAGTGTGGGAAAATCTGTGCTCAAGTGTGAACAGAGACCTCATACCAGGGCTGAGCACAGACTCTTCAGAGCACACGCTTAACACCCACAGCGGCTGAAAAGTCAAGCCTCTCCCACAGCAGCCTAGGAGAGGTTTGAGGAAAGGGAGCTCTGCCAGTGCTTTGTGAGTGTGACAGAAGCCTTTGAATATTTTAAGTGCATGAACATTTAAGCAGGCTTGACATATACCAACCCTTCCAGATTATGCACCGGAAAGACTGCATGAGGATTCAGCAAGTACCACACAGCTGTGAATGAATGCTGCTGATGCTAGTGTGGTGGCTTAACTCATCATATGGACACAAATGACACGGATCACAAGGTAGCTGATGGGTTTTTCTCTGTGATTTGAAGACTGTAGTGGGAAGTGCTTGACACAACTGTCGGATCATTTTCAGGCTTTGCCCATTTTCTATGACATAACTGCTTGCTTTGTTACTTTCTACTAAATTTAGATTTACACAGTCTTGTAACCCATTTCACCTGTTGACAACATCAATAAATTGGTCTCTCTGTCTCTTCAGAGTATCCTGGAGTCCAATCGAGCACTATCTGAAAACTGGGTACTTCTCCAGTGATGCCATCGGGAGCTGGCATGAGCTGAAAGGGGAGGAAAGAGGTAGATCATTTGGTGGATCTGCTTTTAAAAAATGCCTTCTAATCAAGGGAGGGGCAAAACTGTTCTCTCAGCTTTACAGGTGGAAACTACAGTATGATTTTGGAAGAGTCCTGCGCTGTGGTGTCTAAAGGTAGGTCTCTGCAGCAAATAGGCTTCTGCAGAAAATCTACATGCAATTAAAGACAAGCGCTCAGAGGCAGATACTCAGAAGTGGCAAGCAGCCATAATTCCTCCTGAAACTAGTGGAGTTTTATGGATGGAACTGAGGAAGCACTCTTTCCACAAGAGAACTTGCTGACAATAAATCAGCAGCAAGTGTTGCAATTACTGCCCCACGCAGTGTGATGCCTTGCTTCATGCTCCCTCCACAGCAAAGAAATTCTATTGATGGTAATTCTCACAGTGGCACTGGAAAAAAACCAAACAAAACCAACTTCACAGCAGTTTTGGCACAAGGAAAGATCCAGACAACTGCCAGTCTGCACTTCAAGACAAAATCCTGACCAGGAGGAAAATGACTCATGCAAAGTCTGGAGCAAGACATGGTATAATGCTTTCATATGGCCCCAGACACAATTATAATTCCTCCCATCAGCTCTTCCTGCTGACATCAGCTTTCATATTGGTTTGGCCTAATAATTAGAAAAGTTCTTAGAACTTAACCAGAACATCATTGTTCCCATGGAAAACACTCCACTGCTCCTGTGATGGGAAATAGCTTTTTTCCTCTTTCCTTTTGAAAATTTTATTGCTGATCTGGCTAGGCCAGGCTCCAAGTCTAAGCTAGGTTTCAGTGTGCTTTTACAACGCTGGCTTCACATCGGCATCTCCTACTGCTTCTGAAATCAGCCTGAGAAAATGAGCCTTTGCAGGGAGCAAGGAGAAATGTGTCAGAAAAACAGACGAGCAGCCTGGACTATGCACTGGAACAAGAGTAGGAGGGGGAAAGGCTTCTCACACTGACCGCCCTGCCCCAGGTCCTGCCCCCGGCTCCATCCTGCTGGGGAAGGAGGAACCCTGGTGCCACAGCAAACCCATGCAAAGGTGCCAGTGGCCATGGACACAGCCATGGAGAGAGGAAAAAAGAGCACTTAACTAATGTCACTTGCGATAGTGTGAGCTGCTCCTGGGGCCTATTGCGTGGCAAGCAGAGAAGCGATCAGAGGTAGCAGCAGCTAACAGATGTCTGGCAATACTGCTCCAAAGGAGCCTTGGCATGGTGGAGACGAGGGAGGGAGAGATGGCCTCTGAGGACCAGAGTGGATGGTCCCCATTTGCAGGAGGCTGCCAGGAGATATTCCTGCAATCCCAACTCACCCGTGGGGGAATTAATTGGGTCGGACCTCTCTGAGAAATCCCACCTCCCACCCTCCCCCCACCATCACCATGTCTCCTCTTAAAGATTTTGGTCATGAGAGGGGCTGTTGCACTGTGACTGCTCAGACAGACACCAGGAGGGTAAGATGCCCTTTGGATACAGAGAAGGTAAGGGCTTGCCCTTAACTGTGTTTGGGGTCGTGGACATAGCTCCACCCAAACCTGCTGTGGTCAAACTGTGTTTGCCTCAGGTGATGATGACGGGATTTTGTTCTGTGCCTTCTAGAGGCAGGATTTTAGTGTCAGAAGCTTGTGTGAGCTTCCAGCGGGTAAGTTATGACAGTGTCAGTCAGTTAACTGTCCCATTTACTTTTGCATGATGTTATAGGGATTTTGAGACTGGAGCTCCCAGCTTTAAGATGGTAATAACCCTTTTGCAGCTTAAAATAAAAAACAGTAAACCCAGTAGAGGATACAGTTAAGCAGTAAACCAGCTTAAACTCAGTATGTTTAATTTGCTTTTCTCACCATCCATCATATCATCTTGGGAGAGCTGAAAGCATCTTACAATAATTTGAAGAGTGAGAATTTTCTGGAAGGATACTTGCTTGAAAATAGATTTTTAACTCCTGGGCTATAGCAGTATTGCAAAACCACTCACTCTGCACACCAACCCTCCACCAAGGAATAGTTGTTAATTTTTATTTTAAGGGCTCAGTTCTAGATTCTTCCAGCTACATAAGCAGCAGTCCCCTACCCCAGCTATTCCTCTGGAAGAGTTACTCAGACCATATTACAGATTACATATACCCACATACTGCTCTAGAAAGCCAGGGTAGTGTAAGAAGGAACATCAGCCAAACTGGGCAGCACCCCAGCCGTGCACCACATTAGCAGACACTTCCAGGCATAGTTACATACTCTGTTTTCTTCAAGAGTGAAATGACCCCTGGCTGTTTATTACTACCTCTGCACTGTGGTTTGCTGCCAACAGAAATGACCACTCGAGGGACCGTGCTCTTTCAGTGGAGTGAGCCAGGGGTAGGAACTCCTCGAGCTGGCGTTGCTGACAAGTGTTTTGTACTGCAGAGCTATGGCCTTACACAACATGGCTTTGTGTGCCTGTCTTCAGGAGGAGAAAAGGTGTTCCTAACTTGTATTAACGTTGGAAGGGGACTCTTCCTTTCTGCTGTTCTCCCTGACACGTAGGGTGTTCTATCAACAGTTTGTCTTGCCTACACTAGAGTCTTAGCAACACAGCTAGCATGTGATAACCACTTTTTTTTTTTTCCTGCATTGTAACAACTAACGTCACCCTGTGGCCAAAAATAAAGTCAGAGTAATTCCAGATAAGGAGGCAGGGCTGCTATTGCTTACTCCAGTGCTACTTGCGTTGGTGTCTCTGAGAAGCTGATGTGAGTTTTAATTGAATACGCATAAGAATGCACTCATGCTAACATTACCCAGCAATACAAAGTCGAACTGAATTTCAGGGGCACCCAGAAAGCAGATTTTAGCCCTCCATGTGGACAGCTGAACAGTTTGACGCATTGTTCCTGGGAATTGTGTGCTTCTTCTGATGAGGGCTGAGAAGGAGGATTCCTTGCTGGGCCACTTCACATAGCAACAATCCTGACAGTGAGTCATCAGAATAAACAACATTCTTCAAAGTGAAGTATAGTTTCCCATTGTGAACACAAATTTGGCTTTTCATTTACTCAAGATATCAGAAAGAAAAAAAAAAGTTAATTCTTATGAAGTGCAGAAGTAGCACCAGTTGCCTGTAACTCAACACCAAGGGGATCAAATCACTCTACAGTTAAGTTTCACAGTCCTCCTGCTGTGAAGATGATTATGCCTTGATGCAGAAACTGAGGCATAGATGGTTGATGTGCTCAAGACTACGTATTGGGCCGGCAGCTAAATCAGGAACAGAATGCAGGAGTCCCAGCCCACCACCACTGGTGTCAGCGAGGCTGAGGAGTTACTCTGGGATGTTGGGCAAATGTGCTCTCTGCAAATTCATGAGTGGTTACTGTCTCCAGCTACCTGCCACTGCCCTACCACCAGATGAGCAGGCAGGCAGGACACATAGCTGATCTTAAGGGCTGATCTTTTAAGCATTCCTAATCCCTATCAATCAAAACAAGACAGGTTTACTTAAGATGACTTAAGTAATAGCTCTTTGCTAACCCAGAGGATTTTGTCAGAAGCAACTTAAGTACCCTCTTCTGAACATCTCTACAAACAATCTGAGGATGTGATAACATCTGGCAGGGAGACACTGACAAACGACTGGGAGAGGAGGAAAGACTGGGAGACAATAATCCCTTTTCTTTAGCACAATTGGATTCAGAGATGGATATCTGATCCTGGCTTATCACAGTAGCTGACCTGAATCACCTGGCAAGAAAAGTCCAACAGAGGAAAAGAAAGCTTTTTTGAGCACTTACCTAAGAACACCTCCTGTGGCCCACACACCAGGTCAAAATTTTGGCACACTAAACAGAGAAAACAAAAGTTAGTATTTTTTTGCAGAGTAGAAATATACCCAGAGATGATGTCTCTTTGAGTGTCACTTTAAGCCGAACTCAGACAAACCTCTTGAACACCAGAAGAAGAATGTCCACATAAATTTTCAACCAAACTTAAATTTATGCATCAGTTTAATCCTCTGTATTTTCCCCACATAGACAAAGCTTTACTTATCCTGTAGATATCATATTTTGCAACAAATGATACTGTCTTCCACTACAAAAACAACACTGATAAGCAGATGCAGACACAGTTCTAGCTTTGATTCTCACTGTGCCATGGAAGAAGTATTGATCAATTAGTGTCAATTAAAAAAAAAAAAAACAACCCCAAAATCGTATCCCATGTAATATTTTAGACATCTTTGCTGTGTTTTCCTAACACTGGTATTAGTCAAGAATAACTCAGTGGAAAACTGCGTAACAGTGCACAGAATCAGGCCTTTTATCAGCATTGAAAAAGGATGTTGTCCTGCTGGGGGTATCAGTGAGGCTTTATCCAAGGTCAGGAGTTTTAGTAGGTGTAACTGACCCCAGTCATGCTGCTAGATAAAGCTGGTTAACCAAGGTGAGGAATGAATCCGTGAAGTCTCCAGAGGTTGGTCACATTGGCACAAAGCAGAGAGGTTATGAAGCCCAGCTACTGAAGTGCTCCAAGTTTGTTTTGCCCCTTGGATGACCGTGAAGATTAACACATTGTTTTTTTCTGGGTTGACAGTGCTCATTTTCCGGGCTACTTCTGAAAGACTAGGAGGTGAAAGTGTCACACAGGCATGGAAAAGATTTGGAGAGCTGCATCAATTAGAGCTGCTTTTCCTCATGGCCAGGAGAGCAAAGGGTTGTAATGGCTCTAGTAGCACGACCCAGGGTAGCTCTGAGGTCCTCCTGTGCCCAGTCACTCCAAGGAGGCTCACTCTGTCGAAGGAGTCAGTAAGCTGCACTATTCTGTACTGAAGGGAGTCAACGTTTCACCTAATGGAGAACACAGCTGTGGAAGCATGAAAGGCAGCACCTCCAGGTCCTTCTTGGGAACTCAGTCACAGTGAGAACTTTGAGAGCCATGTTTATAGGATGAAAAGATTGATTTAGGGGTGAGTTGTCTATACATCAGAGTTCATACGAGGACATCTAAAATCTCTAGTCTGCAGAAAATCTCCTGTCTTAAGGGACGGCTCCTAACTCTACTGAAAGCATTTCAATCACTGACTTAATCTCTCAGCTGTGTTAGCCCAGTCCAGGGCCCAGTCCCTCAGGTTGCTACTCAATCAATACAGCTATTGATTTCATCAGGAGCACTGTCTGCATCAGATCAAATGCTAAGGAGTTCACAAGTTGCCAGGCTGATAAAGAGTTTCTTCATGAAAGAGTGGCTCTCTTTGTTGGAGAAAATGGCTCACAAATATTAACTGTTAGTGAGCTAAACAGAGAAGAGATCCGGTTGGTGCATATGATGTAAAAAAGTGATTTATTAGACCTACATGTTGCAGCAACAGGCTGAAGGGAAAAACTCCCAGTGACATCAGGAGGTGGTAAGTAGGCAGCAACTAGTGTAGTTTTGCTACCCTCTACACACCTGCAGTTTGCCCACTCGTACCGGTTCAGAGTCTAATCTTACATTCTGTTCTAGCCTGAATCCTGCAAATCCTGGCACCCAAGAGTACTCTCACTGAGCACTATAAGACATCACAGCATGCATACAGCTAATAAAGAAGAAAATGTTTTCAGCAGCAGACCTTGAACTAGAAAGCATTCATTCCACCATTCTTTCAATATGATGCATGCATTTAAAATAACCACTGTTACATTTATACTAGGAGAACCGAAAAGTCTGCCTCAAATTGTAGCTATGTACTTCTCAGGCTAAAAATGTGGCAGGGGGGAACTGATTCCTCATCTCAGAATTTTTACGCTCTCAATCTCATTTGTGTTGCAATCTTCATTTTTAACAAAATCCTAAAGGATAAGAGAGTCATTAGTAGACTGCCATCAACCTCGAGTGATTCCAATCTCAGTATCTGAAAAACACTGAGAGGCTATTTTTTTGTTTCAGGGATTTCTCTCTCCCCATCTTAGGCTTTGAATTCTTTGGAGCAGGGACCAGTCCTCTGAAGACTTTGGAAAGTACATACTGATTTCAGACAGCAGCTGCAATGAGTATCATTGACTCTGGGATATTTCTGAACCTTGATTAATCTTTCCACTGAAATAATATTTGCAAATTATTCATAAGACTAACGTATATTTAATGCCAGCAATATTTAACTGATTTGAAATGTATAGTTATGCTTTTTCTCCTTTTAAATGCATTTTATGCCAAATAAATTGTTCTGCAGGGTTTATAAAAATCAAGGATAACTCATATTTTCACAATATAGAAGCCTTGATCTTTCACGGATTTACACAGGTTTAAGATTGACCATGAAGTGAAATTCTGGCCCCACATAAGCCAATGGCAAAACTTTCATGAAGCTAAGACTTCACCCATACTGCACGGAGCATGTCTCTATGTAATGTGAATGGTCTTTTAGATAGTATTGTATGAAGTAGGGGAATGTTATGTTTAGAATAAATGTGTATTGTTATTTAAAACTAATACTAGTACTAATAATATTTTGTAGCTTAATTGCATTCTGCACCCCAGGAGTTCAGAGCACCTCCTCACTTTTCTGAATTAAGCTGTACAACAGGCACACAACATAGATATTCTCCCTTCTTTTCAGGTGAAGAAACTGAAGCTACAGAGAGGTAAGCAACTTGCCCAAGGCTACAAAGGAAGTCTGGAATATGATCTTCAAATATTTTTAAATATTGCCAGTGGCTTAAGGTGTCTAATTTCTGAGAATCACAGTTTTGGAAAGGCCCAAAATACACCAACAGAAATCAGACTGGGGGGAACGTTCAAGAACGTGTCTCTAAAGCATGAGGCAGAGATGCATGGATATTATAAATCCCTCAAACTGTGCAGATGGCACTGAGGTTCAGTCAGTGGCTACCTTCTGAAAACTCTAGTGTAAGGCATCTAGAAAAATGAATGATCTACCATGGTGTAAGAACAGCCTTTTGCATTTGTCATACTAAAAATACCACGACCATATGTCACGTGCACTGTGAAAAAAGTTCCCATGTGAGAAAGTTCCTGAGAACATCCTGAAGTGCTTCACTGAGGCAGAGCCTCACCCACTTTATGCAATTGTCTCTTTCACACCTAAACCTGTTTAGCAAAACACAGGGTTCATTTTAGGAACAACTCTACCTACATCCAAAACCTTTAAGTGTGTCATTATTGTAAAAGTGCTCACATACAGTCTTTTATTCTTTACTGAACCGGGGCTGGTTTCAGCTCACAAGATATAGTCTTCACTGAAATCAGTTGATCTCTTGCATTCTGCTACAGAGAAACTGATGAGGACAAAGAGAGACTCTTTACAGGTTTTTACAGGATGAATTTTTAGGCGTTTATTTGGATCCTTAAACATGAGTTCAGTGCATTGAAAAACCCAGTATATTCATTCTTTGAATCAGTTCTGCTTCCTTTTGTAGAAAAGCCTGACTGAAAGATGCTCTCCAGCGTTAAAATAAACAGCACCACCAGAGTACCAAATCGTATGAGACTCACAATGTAAATCTTTGAATGCTCAGTTATAGCTGCAGGCTGAATTTACACCTCCATCTGAAGGCTTGCAGCCTGAGCTGGCACAGTGTGCTGTATTCCACCCGTAAATGGCTTTAAAAGCCAAAGCTCACATCTTGAACAGCACCTGGTGAGGAGCCGTGAGATAATGCAGTCTACAGAGCTTCAGCACAATATCCCCCATGCAAGAAACTCAGAAAACCAAGTGAACACCTCGTTCTGCTTATCCTGACATTTCCACACACGGCATTACATACTTTCTTGAGATGGCAGTTCCCAATGAGCATAACAACATCCACATCCAAAAGGCACAGGTTAAGTGCGTCCAAGAGCACTGTAAGCTGTGGGTCTTCATCAAAACAGCAGAAATCACCTTATTCTTTTCCTCATTTCGCAGTGATTCTTTTCTGTGTTAACAGGGATTTTTTTCTTTCTATTGATTTCCTTAGAGAGTCCTTAAGGTTCCTTTAAACTTCGAAATTACTAGGGAAATTTGGGGTTGCTAACATTACTCTGTAAGTTAGGAATCTGAGCGAGTTCATTCTTTGTGCTGGCAAACCTTCAAACTATCTTGATTTTATCAGCTATAATTCATGTTTTGTTCACAGGACAAGCTTGTTTCTTTTGTATTATTTTGAGTCATCTCTGGAAAAAATCACCTCGCACTAAAATGTAATAAAATATGAGAAGAGATTATGACTTATTAAATTAAGCCAAAGCATACACTGTATTTTGGTATAGTACCATCCCTGGAGGGAAAGCGAATACATTTTCAAATGAGTTCTGCTTCCAATTAGGCAGGAAAACAAGTACCGAAATTTTCAAAGGCGCCCAACACACAAGGTGCACAATGAGCACTGGATACCAAAAATCTCAGCCCATAAGCAGCACAACAGAAACTGCTGGGTGCTGACAGCTTCAGCCAAGGTTGTGAGCTGCACAATATGCTATTTGTAATTTTTTGCTCCAATCCTCCCCCTACGAACTCTGCTTGCTCTGCATGTATTTTGCTACATGGGTGAATCTGGAAGAAATGGTAAAGCATTTTTCATAGGCATCTTAATTCACACCTATAAACAGCTTAAGAAGAAAATGACCTTCTGCCTGTTGGATGTGTGCCTTCTATCACTATGGGTCACTTATTTCAATTGTTTAAGTTTGCACGATTAAATCCTCCACCATTGGAACAAACAAGGACTTTAGTCATTGAATTTAATAGTAGCAGGATCAGACAGGTATTTACTTTCAGGCTCACAGGAAAATGAAATAAGATAAAAAACCCCTATCGGTTAAGCGTGCAGTGCCCCAGTATTGATAACCTTTAAAAATTATGTCAAATATACATGGCACGGGAGATGACTCAGCAGCTACTAGATTTTCAGAGCAGATGGAACGTCGATGTCCGCATACGAGAGATTTCTATACACCTGCTTCTTGCTGAAGACACTGGTTCCAGTCATGGAAGCAAAGATTTTTCTTTCCAAAGTTGGCTTTGCTAATAATAAGTGTGAAATAAGGATATTTCTCAAGGGGATTTTCTAAATTTAAAACGCATTCTGCGTCTTAACACCTCCTATCCTACTGAGTGCTTTAGCCTACCACAGTCTAAGTGCAGTAATTAAGTGTAAGTGTAATTGTTACAACTGTCTATGGCAGGGCAAAAGCAACTGTCAGGGAACTGTCATGTCTCCGTACCGTGCTGCTTCCAGCCTGTAAGTCACGGTTGTGGGACCGAATTATTCCTCCTGATTCCCCCTCAGTTCCACTCCAGCGTATTTAACTTGACTAGTGGTACCATGACAAATGTTAGTTACACTCCATCTGACTCCCAGTTCAAAAAAAGCAGCAATATGCCATATTTCTCATTACAGAACCACAACAAAATCTCAACCAGCCCCACTGATATTTAACTTCCTTGATCCTTTTAGTCGCAATAATGGTTAAGAGGAGACACAGAGTGATGTCTGAACGTGAAGTCAAACGTCTGGTTTCCTTATGGATTTTGCATCCTCTGTCCACTCATATGCAAAGCAATGGGCACTTCTACCCTAAAATTAAAACCATCAGCCAGATACTTTGACACTACTTATGCTGATCTGTTTTGGCTTTGTAGCTTTATTTTCTGAATTTTTCTATGGGGACAGTGACTATAGCATATAGCCAGGAACGATTTTCAAGGAGTAAATAGTAGGGCCGGGAATTAATCATAGGGCATTTGAGATGGGCTAGGGTAAGCTCCCCTTCTCTGCCAGTGAACACCAGCTCTGCAGGGCTGCCCCCTCACCATGCTGGTGGTGTCTCCCAGCCCCTTGGCTGCACTGCAGATGGGGCTTTACCAGCCCAGCAAGGGGCAAGCACCACCTGAGAGCTTGCGAGTATCTTCAGATCGCTGGGTTTAGGGAGGTGAAGATGGGGCTTGTAACACCAGCAAGAAGCACTCGTAGGCTGGTCCCACCTCCGCGGGGAGCATCCAGTGTTTTGGGTAGCAGGCTGGTGGGCAATTGAAGGGTAGAGACGGCCCAATGCTAGCGGGGCTGCAAGCAGCACTGAAGTCCAGGGCTGAAGAGGCAAGGAGGGTGGCATGGCTGGGTGCACATGGAGCAAGGGACCTTCCCCACACATCCTTAGCTGGGCAGGGTGCTCACTGCCTTCTCCCTCCCCTGTTTTCCAGCCCCCACCTGCTCCCAGCACCTCCTGGACCCTCGTACCTTGCAGGGTGAACCAAAAGGGCGGTGCATAGGGCAGAGCCTGCTGGAGAAAGTGCTAAGTGCTGCAAGAGGCACCGAGTCCTGGGAGCTGGGTGCCAAGGGCAGAGCTGGCTTCAATTCCTGCTAGCTGCAAGATGCTTTGGTGCCTGCAGGGGCCAGAGCCAGGGTCTGAGTTGCTTTCCTGACCTGGCCGAAGCTGGGCCATTAGTTTTCCTGTTCCCTGCCATGTCACAGGGGCTGGCAGAAGGACAGAGCTTTTCCCCTGTTCTGCAAAAACATCCGTATGGAAGGGACAAAGCAAGCTGGCCCATCTCAGTGCTCTCACAAGACCCGCTTTCCCCACAGGCACCTGGGGAAGCAGTGGTACTGGAAATAGTGGCATTTGTGTCCTCCACCTTGTTTCAGGAATCCTGAAATGATCCTGTCTAATGAATCTCAGTGGTAGATCCGATCATTCATCCTTATTTCATTGGTTTTGCTGCTCTGAGAATGGCAGGCTAGTTTTTCCTGTAGCCTTTCTGAATTTCATACATTCCTGTAACTCTCAGCATTTATTTTCCCTCTGGAGTCTGAAGTAATCTGAGAGAGCAACAAGCCACTGCACCATTATAAGCCCCAATTTCTCTATCACCGTAGTCCAGACATGCTTCTTATTGTGCTCGCTTCTGTAGTAGAGACAGAGGTTTGTACAAACCACCTGGCAGAGACTGAGGGTACACAAGATAGGTAATTTCTGCCCAGAAAACAAAAAACATTATTAGGCAGTTCACAGTTAAGAGCCAGAATTGCTAGGATTTGACTAAACTTTGCTAGCTTCCCCATTTAAGGTGACCAACAAAGACAAGGGAGACTTGTTGCCTGTATACTTCACGACCAATATGGAGGCAAGTCTTGGGTGAGATGAGCTAGTGTGGATAAAGAAATATTGGTCAAGGTCGATTAGGTACAAGTCCTTCCCATATAAGTGCACTGAAATGTCTAATATTCACACAGAATAAATTGACATCACTTTAAGTCACATTTGGAAACTCCCTGCCTACCAAATTGCCTATCACTTGGTCATTAAGAGCAAAGTTCAAAAACATTTTCTGTAAGTCCAGTGAAATATTATTTCAGAACGTTGGTGCTTTACTCTACAAAAACAATTTTCTCATTTTTAAATGCCATGCCAAGTGTTCTAACAACTGTAGCTACAGATCATGTAACTGAAAACCTTCCTAATGTGAGCTTGAGAATTTTTACTAGCTCTAAAAACAGCTGGTCATGAACATACTAGTCAGAAAAGAATGCAAAACAAAACTAGTAAAAAAAGTGTTGATTGGTAGTTCTCTCACGGGTATATTTAACCATTTCTTAAATACGTTTTGCCTGTCTGGAAGTGAGAATATTTACATTATTTATTTCACAGCTATCTGGGAAAAAAATCCCCTAAATTCCTAATGAAGTGCATTTGTTTCTGACAGATACTTGTAAACTGAAACCTGGTGTATGTTCTTAGACAAAAAGTTTATTAATTTTGACTGTTCTAGGATGAAGCAAAACTCCTTGAAGATGAGTCCTAACCTCAAAAATGTTTTTGAACAGATTTCAGGGATCTGTCTTCCGTAGTTCTATGTGTGCATGCACATGCACGTGGGTGTAAAGGTGAGGGTGCTTATGTACAGAGAGAACACAGACCCTGACCATCCACTGAAGTGGATAAGCATCCTTGCATTGATTTCAATGGTATTTAGTCAGACTATACCAACCTGTTTGCTCATACAATCTACAGGAACCTTTCACTGATTTCATTATCATCTGGATTGATTACTAGTTTTGATTTTAATCACTAAAATTTTTAGCAAGAGGTACCTGGATATAAGTAATGACTAGGAACTATGAGTGCTCAGCATTCTTAACTTCAAGGGGAATAGAAAAATATGTTCAGGACATCAGTCAATAGGCGTTGGTAAACTTGCTCTTACCATTTCTTTGCCAATTATTGTGCACATAAATGGTGCACCTTTTCACCATGCAAAGCTGTATTAGCAAACTGGCAGACAGAGAAACAAAGTATGCTTTCTGTTCCTATCACTGCCACAATAAAGAGAAGTAGATATTGAATGTCTCATGCATTTTAATGTATAGTTGAAGATTACTATAAAACTTATAAAACAGGCTAGAAAAGAGAATCTGATATAAACCCACTGCCCAAAGGCTGGGACAGCTATACTCAAAGCATTCCTGGCCAAAACCAAACCTGTTCTTTAAGATCTTCATCTATTTCTATTTATACTGTATATCAATTTTCACTAGCTGGTAGCAATGCAGCCTTCAACCCAAAACATAGTTCACCTTATTACTAAAGAAGCTGAGGAGTCTAGTGGTTCATACTGGTTACCAAGTATTTGATTGACCTTTCAGTGGTTGCTGAAAGGAACTGTCATATTGCAAATCTGATTGTCTCCCTTTAATCAGTCCTTACTACAAATTTCAGAGGGTATGTCTAAGAAGAGTACCTGAATGCTTGAAATCCAATAAGGAAATTGATTAACACTAGTGACTTCTACCAAAGAGGTCAAGGGGAAAATTCCCTTTCAGCTCCTCAGCGGCTCTTAGCAAATGAGTGCCAGATCCCACACTTCCAGCTTAACGGCACCATGGAAACCGGTCCAGGTGAACTGCTACCCATTACAAAAAATCTGTGTTAATCACATGCATAAGGATGATAGAAACACTCCCTGGGCTCCCTAGTGCAATGAAACAATGTGACTTAATGACATTTGCAGGATCCTGCACGCAAAGGGAGGAAAGAGTAGGATTTCCTTCAGATATAATTAAGATACGGAACAAAAACATCAGTAGGGTAAAAAAGGTTAAAATACGGAGTAAAAATCTATGCTGCTGTATCTCAGAAGTTTTCCACCTTGGCCTTTCATATTTTTGCAGTAATTTTTCAGAGTGCTTCCCCAGTGCAGGCCAGAGAGAATTTTTTATGAACTCCTGAAAATAGATTTAAAATTCACAAAGTCTCATAACAACCGCTATGCTTCCTGCCACTCTCCTATATGGTCGTTTTTCAGCTGAGAACTCAGCAAAGCTCAACAGACTGACATATGGCCGTGACTGGGCTGCTAAACACCCTCTGATGTTGAGAAGATGATATTCTACAGCCTTTGGCTTGTATGATTTTTAGCAGATTCAGATCTAAGCCTCTTCTGGCCTTTCAAATCCATCAGAAAGATGCTGTTACTGGAGATGCGTTAGTACCATCTACTGTTAGTAAGTCAGCATTGCGCCTTAAGCCCTTTGTACGTCTCCGTGCTTTTTGTGCTTCAGCTTATTTATCTTTCGAGATTATTTATTTATCTTGTAAGGTAAGATTAATAAAAACAGAGGCCACTTAGGCAGGGGCTATGACATCAACACTCAGGAACTCACAGGTGGACACACATTGCTGCAGCCAAAACACAGTCTGGTCTTAGAGAGCAGGGGAGATGGAACAAATACATCCTGATGGCTTGGGAACAACTTTCTCACCTCCCCAGCAAATACTCACACAATAAATATGTTCCCAACTCATGAAATGAGGAAAGACTTATCTTTTATCACTAATTTAAGCTCACTGAAAAATCCAACTAGCTCTTTTACATAAGGAAATCGAGTGGCTAGGTCAGAACATTTTCTGGTAAAAATCAGCATAGCTCCAGGGACCTCCACTCGGGTGGATCTGAGCCAATTAACTCTGCCTTGTGTACAGAGGTCTGATAAGTAAGCCTGTGCTGGGGATTAAGTCACCAAAAAGAGCACAGACAAGGCCGACTTTTATCTGCTGCTGTTTGCTAACAAAGGCGAAAAGATAGTTGGTCAAGCGAACCAAACTGGGCTGAAAGCCAACTGGTATAACCTCATTGACTCCAGCAGAGTCACTCCAGATTCGGGTCTGCATAATTGAGACTGCAATCCAGCCTCCCCCCCTGCAACTGCAAGCCATTTGACTTAGGTACGTACCCTTACCGGCACACTTAAGTAAAACTGCCTTGCCGTAGGGTCTGCCATACAGTATATATTCACATGACTTTACATCAATTTGTTTTATCCATCGGTAATGGCAGATCTTGAACAAGCCTTTGCGGCAGATCTCAAGATTTAGCTATTTTATCAGCATCCTCCAACCCTCCTTTTTAAAGGATGCATAGACAAATACCTAATAGTCCTGCAGTCAGTGCACACTGGCCTCCTACACAGGGGAGACGGAATTATCTCCGCATTGCTGTTCCTCATCTCTGCAGTTTCTCCCTTTTTTTTTTGAAGATGGGCCTGATGAGGGCTGTCTTTGCTCTAATGGGGGCCATTGCTGGGCCTGCAGGGACTGGCCTGTGCCTAGGGGCTTCCAGACCACTGCACAATGCAAATGCAGACTATGGAAGCACGGGTGAACTGCTCTGTTTCAGACAGACAGACTCTTCAATGTGTCCAGGTTTTAGTGACTGAAAATGTCTGACAGGCTGTACTGTTAAAAAAAAGGCCTTCTCTGCTGTTACCCCCCTTAGTCTTCATTTTCCAAGAATAAAAGAGCTACTCTTCCCTAGTCTGCTCCTCTATAAGGGACTCTCTGCTCATCTTAGAAGCCTTTTCCTATACCCACCTCCACTGAAGCTCACTCCTGAGCAGGGTGAGCAGACCAGGGTACGGCACTGCAGACGTCATACCGGTTCCCTGGACAATGGTATTCACACTTCCCTGGCCTGCTGCTCCTCAGGACACCGTCAGACACTGCATTTCTTTTCCAGATACTTCATGCTAACAGTCCAATCATCCTGAAATGAGGCTAAATGCCCACATTTTCCTGTCCCCTCATTTACGCTACTGATGAACTTACTGCACTACGTTCCCAACCACATGGCTCAGCTTTCCTCTTCTTTCCTTTCTTACGTTTCATTCCGTTTCTGTTACTCCACTTCTCAAGGTCACCTGGCCCTTTGTATAGCATATCCTGATCCTCCTTTACTAATGGTGCCCTCTAAATGCTACCAGCAACTTGCATAAATGTGTCCCTACCTGTGTGCTGAGGACATTAGTGAATATATTAAAGCAGGATCAGTTTTAAGACTAACCTAAGAAAGATACCTGGGAAATGTCACTATCAGCTTTCCTCGAAGCTGATACTTTTCCTATTTATAGTACATATTTTTATCTCCCCTTTAGCCAGCAGAATTGTAACATGTAAGTAACATCTTTAGTAATTCCCCATATGGCAGCTATCAGATACTTACTAAAGCCTAGGAGATCTACCACATTTTCCCTGGCTATGAAAATTGATTATCTTAAAAATAATAGTGTGACACGACCTGACAAGCTTGGCAAAAGCTTGTTACACTTTATTCCACTTTCCTCTCTTTCTCCCTCCCATCCTCTCTCATATTACTCTTCTCTCCAAAGTCTATTCATAAGCCTTACATGCTACTGTTACAAGACTAGCAACCCTGTTGTTGCTACTTGTAAATATAGGAAATTTTTTATTTGCTGTTCTCCAATCACAAGCCTGATGTCCCATTTGCTCATTTGTTAGATATGCCTGGTATAAACAATTTCATGTGCCCAGTCTGTCAGAATTCTAGGACAAAAAGTGCCTTGTCCCCAGTGCCGACCTCTCTCCATGAAAGTGCACAGAGCTCTCCAGATTTTGCTGTGATAATTTCTCTTTTCCACCTCTGCCAATGGCTTTTATATTCTTAGGGAAGGGGAATGCAGGCAGTTTCCTGCTAATTCCTGTTGCAGTCAGAGCAAGGGAACAGATCCTGATATAATGAAAAGATGCAGCAAAAGGTTTATGTATCATTCCCAGGCTTAAACGGACTGGGATTGTCCCTTGCATGGACCACAAACTTCTCCTGCATGTCTACAAGACCTATCTCTTTTCAGGACTCAGTCCTCTAGTTATCTCACACTCAGCCTCAGGTCTGCTCCGCTGCTGAAGTGTCCTCACACCAGCCAGTGGTCTCCAGTTCTGAACCCAAATAGTGTGGGCTTGTTTTGGGGAGATCCTCATCCCCAGAAAGGAAACCAAGCTCTGTTTCTTCCCCAGCATAGGACTCTCAGGCAAGACCCCTGCCATGGGCTGAGGTCGCTACCCTTCTAGTATTTCTTACTTCCTCCACCCCTTTCTGTTCTCTTGCCAGCCTGGCAGTCCTTTTATTCAAGAACCCCACAGTGTCTGTGACCAGGCCCTTCATTCCTCTAGAGAGGATTCTAAGGCTTTCTCCTCTCATTTTCATTTATTTATAATATTCTAATATAATTCTCCCTCAGACCTCTCTAATAAGATCAGGCTCACCCTAAGGTGTATATATGCATTAATACTCCCTGCCTGCAATTAACTCTTTCAAGGCCAGTGCAGGATTTTTGCGTGAGGTCTCAAAAATGTACTAAAGAGCGAGCTGAAAGAGACTGACCGTGAACTTCTCCTTCTTGCATCATAGCGTGGTGGTCTGGGTGTTTACTAGAGAAAGAAAGCTCTTTGATGTTGACTTAAATGTTGTTCATTAACTTTTCCATCTCCCCTATTTCAAACTATGCTGAAACACAGTATTTGTTGCTGAAACACAGTATTTGTTCCTTTGGAGAACATGTTATGTAAACCTCTGATGAAAAGTAAATATATATTTTTTAAAGGAACTGGTTATAACTGATCCAGTCTGAAACAGCTACTGTAAAGGAGCAAAGAAGGTCTCTCTTTTCTGACATCATTGTGTTTAGGTAGACAAATATGACAGCCATTATCACATCAGGAATAGCTTCCAGGCAATCACTGGTTTTAAACCTACTGAGAAACAGATGAATATTTAGGGCTGTGTATCATGCCTTCTTCAATGACATATGGTTGTGTTTTTTCCGTAGGTTGTGCTTAGAAGTCTTAAAATTTGAACAAATTCAGCCTCGCACCTAAACCAAACCATATCATATACCCATATCACAAACCTTATACAAAGGCCAGGAAAAACACAATTCCTACCCTTGGCACCCAGCAGCATTGCATAGTCTTGTAAGTCCTTCATGCTAAGGCAGTACTTGTCACCTACAGATCTCCAGATGCATCACCAAGCAGTTATTCAGCCTCACCAGTGTGGGGTTACCCCTATTTCACATGTGAAGAAACTGAAGCTGAAGCACCCGGTCCTTCCAGCCACAATTGCAACGCGAGTGGTAGTCTTGCTTTGCATCGGCGGTTTGCCCAAATGATCTCCAGAGATCCCTTCCAAATGAATTTTCATGATTCAGTGACTCGACTGGTTAGATTATCCAGGTTTCCCACCGGCCGCTGTCATTTCCCTTGTGCCAGCACAGCCACTCACTGGATCTCTGTTAACCCAACTCATGGAGTTAATCTGCCAAAGAGCTAGCCTTACTTTAATGAACGATTCATTTTCTGCTGGCATAGCTCCCTGCATCACCTCACCGCATGGTCAGATGAACAATGGAGGATTGCCAGAGAAGGGTGAGAGCCTGTGGCTAGGAACAGGGGACGGGACCTCCCCTTTCTGCGGCAGCTAGTAGCTACATCAGCCAACTGGTAATGTCAACCCATGCCTTAGGGGCAGACATGGGAATCGAGCCTGCTCCATTCTCCATGCCTGCCCCATTTCCCCGACCTGTCACAACGTCACAGATGTGGTTGAGTACCTCTGATGGACATCTGCCAGATTGCCCTGAGTTTGCTGCAGTTGGGAAGCATTAGGCATGGATCCTGGCATTCGGTCTGTGGTACGGAGCAGTAGCTGCAAAACAGTTGGCAGTGGCAGTCCCTGAGCCTGTACTTAATACCTGCTACTAGCACCATCTCCTTAATTTTCTCCCAGCACATTCACTATCTATTTCACTGAAGGTACAAACCCCTGAATTCAGAATATGCTTCTTTGGGATATGTCACTGGTGCAGGTTTTCCACAGTTTTCTGAACACTAAAAATGATAAATGTAAGAGAGTATGGCTACAGGTAAAATGTACTTAACCCCATACACAGTGCGTCCTCTAGTTCCTAGCTACTCTGAAGCATTTTTTCTTTGTAGGCACAGGTTCTTCTGCCCTAATAGCTTCTCTTCAAAAACATGGACACCTTTCTGCTCTTATTTCAGGTCACATTTCTTTGACCTTTGTCACATAGCAGACTTGAACCTCTGCTCTAGGAAAGCTTGTTCATCCTTCCCTCTCTCCTACCTCAAGCTTCCCGTAGTATTCTGCAAGTCTGTTTAACTCTGTCTTGATATCTGTTTTGCTCTTGGTAATTTTCCATCCTGTAGTCCCTTCAAACTTGGCTAAACTGGTTTCCCAGCTCAAGTTTTCCATTTAAATATCCATCACTCAAAAGCCTGAGTACAATCTTTTGCATTAGCTATCCTACGTTGTCCCTAGTCTGAGGGGACAGGCTATAAACCCAACCAGTAAGTGAGAAAAGTTTTTAAAAATACCTACAAAAGTTCCCTGCTGGTCTTCTTAAAAGCTCTTCCAACCTGAATTTCAATGGAATTTAATGGGTTTTCCTATTTTTCCCTCCCACAATTCTTTTCACAGACTTCCGTTGCCGGGAAGTTTCAATTTGTGGCGTCTGAGATCGTAAATATCAGAAGATCTCCAGTCCCCCTCTCTGCTCTACCCAAGATACCAACCAGTCTGGCTCATTGCTCCAATGGTTTTTCCACAGGCACTCTTGCACCCTCTCCAGTGCTTTTGGTAAAGATAAACTGGATGAACACAGAGTGGGAACTGAATATGGAAATAGCTATTTCAGAAATAACCTAATGTGTGGGCACTCCTGCCCCAAAATAAGATGTTTTGTGTTCAGCTCCAGCTGCAGAAAGGGCCTTTGGACTGGCATAGGGGAAGTTACTCCTGAATAAAGTATGGTGCTAATGTGTTGGAGCCACACATATCTTCTCACAGAGGCATACTTCTTGAGCAATTATTACTGTTTCTGGATTTATTTGGGCGCAGCTTTGGGGTGAGTTACAGTTGATTTCAGAATGCAGAAGAAGCCAAAGAGCATATATTCTTTGGAGAGTGAACTGTCTTTTCCTTACAAGCGCATATTGATCCTAGCAATGGGACCCAATTGTGACCGAGATCTGTAGGCCCTAATAGTTTATTATTTAGTGATGCAAGAAAAAAGGGTTTTCCCCCCTCATTACTGTCATAATACAGAGCAGAAATTGCTCATTTTTTACTGACTTAAATTTTCCTTTCAGCAAAACTGAATAGAAATGATTTAATCATTCACCCTCTATTTACCTTTGATATCAAAGCAAAGTTAACATAGGCAGCTTCATGATGCATGTAAAACAAATCCCACCAGAGACCATTCCAGCATTTTAGGCGAAATTATTTGTATCATTATTATTTTACTGGGCTTCCTGCAATTTTCAGATCAAACCCAATATATTTTTCCCCAGTATCTATAATGACTTCCAAAATTATGCAGATGATTATTTTATTAGCATGTACCCAGATGGTAGACTGCCAGGCGCAGTTACTGCCATTGCATCTAGATCTCTGTAATGCAAGAACTACTAAGAAAACTGTGCATTTGGCCACTGGTTATATAAATTAAGACCAAACCAACAGTTACAAACTCAATTCAAACAAAATCAATCAAAGGTACGTGAATCATCAGATTAGTAATATTAGATGTAATGTTAATGCTAATCTTTTCATGTAAGATATCTAGCACAACACTGAGATGTGGGAAATGTCTGACAGGCTACTTCTGCCCCATATCATCATTTCTTATTGACTTTATTTAAAGCCAGTTCTATTTAAAGCAGTTCATCACTGGTCTTTCAATTTCCTCTATGGGTATACCTTAGACCACAGCTGAAAGGCAAGGGCCTAACAGCAGAGAAAACTACAGTAAACAGGGAAAAATGCATATTCACTTTAAAAGATCATTTTTGTACCACAGCAATCAGGTCCATTTGTGACATTTACCATACTAGAATGGCAGTGGTGTTTATTCCAGGTTTATATTTTGTATAAATGCAATGTTTTTCTCTTCCGACCTCCAAGGGATGATTACCCATATAGTTTGTAAAACCATTTTGGATATGAAAAACACTGAGTATAGTATTGGCTGTGAGGATAAAGTACCCAGTGTATTGTAAGATTACGTGTTGAGTCACAAAGCCGCAGAACTGCACGGCTGCAAAGAACCTGCAGAGATGATGCTGTACAATGAGGCTGGATCAACTGCTTGGTATGCATGGGGGCTAATGAGCTGTTTGCAGCAGGCAGCCATCAGACTCCCAGTTATTTTAGCACCCATCCACACCCTGGGATCTTTTCAGTTGCTGAGTATTCCCCTCCTCCTCTCCTTGCTCTGATTTCTTCCTTTGGGTGTCCATCTCACCTCTGCGGTCCCTCTCAGCAGCTGTGGACTCCTCTTTTCTGGCATCAGCACCAGCCCTTCTTCTTGGGTAGTCACAGTGGCCAACAAGCCTCAGATATATTTGCCCTTACTTAGCCTTCAGACTACACAGTCTGTTATCCTTGCTGGGCACAAGGACCAAATACGGTCTGGGGATTCCTTCCGCCACTACATCTTGGACCTCCTTCTCTTCTCTGCAGCAAGTTGCCCAGGGCACTCTGTCTTCCTCCCCAGACAGATCACTGGGGAGGAAGGTGATGGCAGCAGAGGTCACCTGGCTTCCTCTGTTGGACTGTGACAGGTAG
This sequence comes from Fregata magnificens, assembly GCA_013389945.1. NCBI lineage: Eukaryota > Metazoa > Chordata > Aves > Suliformes > Fregatidae > Fregata > Fregata magnificens. The sequence continues at coordinate 272,046 of WAAD01008277.1, forward strand.
GTAGAGAACTGTGGTATTGTTTGCTGCTTGGAAAACTGCTCCCCATCTTCTTCAGGAAGAGGCAGAAGGCCAGATCTGGCCCACAGGCTACCAGCTTAACCACATGGGTTAAGGCATACCCCAGAAGTGTGAAAGCATAATCCACAAGAGCAGGAGTTAGCATATCAAGGAGACAGCAATTTAAATACACCTTACAGTGTTTCAGAAATCTGTTCTCTATTTTTTCAGGCATGGGTGGGAAGATTGTACTATTGGATCCGGATGAGCTAGAAGCCAAGTGTTATATTAAAATCTGTGTGCCACACTAGGCTTGTGAACACAGGTCTTTTGTTGAAATGTATTATACATACTATATCTACAGATTGGGTTTAGCTTTACACATTGATTCTTCTGGCACAGCTGTTCGCATTAGGAAAGTCAAACATGATGACAGATCTGATAGCCAGCACTGTCTGATGCAAACATGGGAAGCAGGAAGCAAGAGAAATCAAAGAAGAAAAATGCGTCTCTCCATTAATGCACAACAGCAAACAGTCCAGCCATATTCTTGCTGAAAGGAATTTGATGTCTCGGTCAGTGCTTTGCCTAATGAGCTACCAACATCAATCTGTCATCATCTGTATTATTTGAAATGGCCTCTGCTGACACAAGGTATATTCATGTACTGGCCCTCCTGGGCACTTGAGAGTTCAGGTCCTGGCCAGTTTATACCACACTGAATGATAATGAAGGGTAACAGAATAATCATTGGCTTCCTTCTCTCAAGGGGAGGCAAGAATGTTGTTGTAGGGATCTCCCCCAGCCAAGAATGGCTTTTGATTACAGAGCAGGGAATATGAATTATTTGGTTCTCTGTGTACAAATAGTCTCCAGTAGTTCTTTGCAACAGTGCTTTAGCTCTCCAAAGCACATGTAGCTCATCTGTCCGTCTGTACTGGCATTTCCATAAGCCTGCCCCAAGTACCTGACTCTCAAGAACTTGCAGGGCTATATCAAAAGCCAAGAAAGAGATGAACACTGACAATAGTTAGGAATTTCAAGCAAAGAAATCCCCTTTTAGTGCTCTGTCTCTACCTGTTCCTATGATACACGCATAACATTACACAATAATCTTTAACAGTACTTCAGCTGCACTCAGAAAATTATTTCCTCTGGAAATACCTACTCAAAATCTCACTGAGTGAGATTTCAGATTGCAAGATTTCTAACCAACACCCAGCAGTTCTCTCAAAAACGGAATCCTTAACTTGCATCATTATACAACAACATAACTGAAGCTTCATACAATGAAGCAAATAATTTGTCATGAAACTTAAGGCAAACGGCATCTACTATATTCTTATCAGTGCAAAGTTAACAAAAGATCTTGTTTCCTTTCCGAAAGTACCTGGGAATTGCCACACCCTAATCCTAGTCAAGCCTTACACTCCAGTGATAATGCACACTTACAACTGCAGCTGAGTTCTAGCTGAGTTATATAGCAAGATAAATGGCAATGTTTGACACCAGTATTAACAAATTTTCTGTTAGGAACTCACAGATTTCAAAATGTGTGAACTAGACCTCACTTCCTGTTCTATAGCAAGTAAATATTATGTGTTCCATTTTGGCAGTGAAAGGCTTTCCTCCAGCTATCCCAAGGCCAGTCTCATTTTCGAGACTTGTGTGTGGACTACAGGGTGGTTTCCTCCCTGCTTACATATACCAACATGCAGGCAAGAGTTAGGAAGGGGCCAGCTAAGACATCCATTTTCAAAGGAATGTTTCATACCAGACTGCTCTTGGTAAGCAAAGAAGATAATGCTGTCCCTAGAGTGGCATTGCCACGTGTGCTCTTAAAGGCAGATTAGGCAAATACCTGACAAAACAGAAATGAAGCAGACTAACTCACCATTTCAGGTGGCTTTCAAATGTTTTGACTTGTGGGGTCCTAAAAACTTTTCAGTGTAAGTGCAGCCCTCTGTATAATAAACACAGGTTTAAAAGTCATGTAACACATTACTATAGATAATGTGTCAAGGGGCAGTTCTTCAGTCCCTCTGAGAATTCAGACAAGTGATAACCTCAAGGACAAGCTCAGAAACGGGATTCTTTCTGAAGAGAGTGAAAGAAAGAGACATATCTGTCAGTGACAGGCTGAATGGCTCAAAGAGATAGTGATGGCAGTGGGGATGAGGTGAGACCCAGGTGAACAGTTGAACAAGAAGGTCTCGTCTTGGCCAGGGACTTGCAGACGAGAGGAGAAAATCGAGCTTGACGTTCTTGTGGATGGAGAATCACTTGGAGAAACGATGACATACTCAGCAGACTAGCATAGGGAGTCGGATCAGTGGTTGTTCTGTAGGGGAGATCATCATATGGAAATCAGCATATATGAACAATTTGAGCTATAGTGGCAGATAAAATAGGGATTTCACATATACTTGGCAGGAAGAAGATTTATGATGTAGACCCAGGCTGGTTGTGTTAAACAAGAGGACTCAAAAAGACCCAAGATCCCCTTTGAGAGACAGACCTGGGTGTCAGGGAAAGGGTTCTGCCACCAGCAATGAAGAATGGAAATAATGAATAGAAAAATTAGAAACCCAATTGAGACCAACAATGCTTGACAGAACAGCAGAGGGGATATGCCAGAGGCAAAGACTGAGATGCCCACTACAAAATCTTGTAGCCTCAACAAAGCAGTTCTGTGAGTTTTCTTTACCCGTTTTATTCATAAACCCATGGGTACAAAAGCAGTATTCTACACTAGCCGGTGGTATGTACACTTTCAACTGGCAGAATTTAACATCGCTGTTAGGTTCAGAATTTCTGGGCTGAATGTAAACAAAGATACATCTCTCTTTCCTTTGGCATTACAAAACTTAACAAATTCACAAACAAATCAGGAAAAGGTGTTGATGTGCACCTCTTCATATAAATGTGACACTGGATGTTGTTTTTAATCAGCCCACGATGCTTACATTCACATCTCCCTTTCTTTTAGACACTAAGGAGAAGGTCACCTGGGCACCTGTGTCTGTTCAGAGTGCCTCATGTTTATTGCTCTTGACAGCTTGGAGTCCCTGTCTGCTATAAATCTGATGTTGTGTAAATTAAGCAAGGAAAGCTGTAAGTCTAGCTACTTTGTTGTCATAAAAGTCATCCGTACTTTATGTCTAACATGCAAAATTTCAACTCCTTAAGCAGGAATGTCTATATAATTTCTTTCAAATTGCACTAACTTGGAAAGACCCACTTCCCCTATTGCAAATGTGTTATTAATATATTGCCTCCATGCTATTAAACTAAAATGTCCCCTCATGTTTCCTATCCTAGTTCCAGTTTTTTAGCCATGTGGCTGGAAGGCAGCAGAAACAGTTGAATAAATGGATGATTTAGGGACATGTAGCAGTAAAAAACCTTCTTGATCATCTGCCTCACTAAAAATAAATAACTTTTTAATTTTTTAAAAACCATCTTGCTTGTCAGAATTATGTAAATCTCACTGGTATATTGATTGAGTTTGTCATGCCCCTGAAGGAGTGCTCCAAGGTGAGGAAGCACATCAGTTTGCCATCCTCCCACCTGCCATTCCTTAGCCCTGCCTGTAACAGCGTGGACCCTCCCGTCAGTCATGCCAATGAGCCTCCACATGGAAACACATGTACCATTTTCAAAACAGTAGCTTAGTATAAGTAGGTAACAACTTCGTGTTCTTAGACTGTCACAGCATAAGAATGAATGTACAGCTTTTTCTACCAAACTCAGTGGAAAAAGCCCGCACTTACAGTGCCAAGAGTGAACTTGGTTTCTCACATCAAAAACATGTCATTGCAGCTGAGCATGTGGGAATCCAGAGAGCACAGCAGGTTTCCCTAACACGTGCTACTAAATTTGAGGATTTAACTCAGCAAGGGAAGAGAACATGTGGAGTTATCATGTGGAGTTCTCCATCAAAGAGACTAACAGCATCATAGGACATGACAGCATCCAGGCCAATTGGGCATTTACATCTTCAAACATTCCTGTAAGTAGAAGGAATTAACGTGGCATGTTTCAATTTGCCTTTTTAAACTAAAGCCATGTGTCTGTGGATACCCTGGTAATGCCAGGACAGTCATTGGTTCTCATAGTGAGTGGAGTTTAAATTCACTTAGGTTGACATGCTGTTCACTGAGACAAGGAGAGGTCAGTTTGACTGCAGAGTGTCTGTTTACTCAGTGAGAAATTATCTGTTTCCGTTGTCTGATCCACTGTTTGCTCCTGCTGTTCAGCTCTGTGGTCTCCTCCCAGGTATCTTGCTTTATTTGTTCTAGGTTCTGATATGAAGCAATGATCATGGGGAGCACCCATATAAGCTGGAAGCTCAAACTATAGCATAAGGACATAAAGGCAAAAGAAAAACTTCAGTAGCTGCTAACCTCTGATTTCACAGTTGCCACCTATCCACCTCCAACACAGCTTTCCCACAACCATCAAATTGCACAGGCACGATATTGAGAGAACCATGACATGCCTGCAGGGCTGAAGAAAAATATCCCACTGTTAAGAGCTGCATGGCAACATAAATAACTTTGACGTTGATAAAAGGGTAAAAAAGTATAAAAATTTAGGAAGGGGGGGTCTTACATACCAGGACAGCATAACACAGGGTAAGTCATACAGGGGCTTGAAAACCCTCAACTCAGAAAACTGCTCTTGTTACCGACTTCAACATCAAAACACATAGCAGAGAAAACAGAAATGGGGAGGAAAATTGAAATCAATCAAAAACTTCACTAAGACAAAACAGCTTATATAATCTTCCCACTTGGGAGAGAAGGAGAATAGACTTTCAAGTAACAAATGCTAGTTATGTCACTTGATGTGCTTCTGGAAGGCACTCAAGTATTTCAGTGGCATAGACAATAGAAGAGAGACAAGAGAGAGAGAACAGAACAGAAATAGACTTAGTTGGCTTTGTCTGGGAGAGTTGGTCAAAAATTAGAATTTTTGTTCCAGTAAAAATTTCAGAATTCTTGACAACTTTTTATGCTCTTTCAAAAAAAAAAAAAAAAAAAAAAAGAAAGAAAAAAGCAGTACAGTTTTTGAAAGGAAACTCCAGCAAATAAAATTTCTCTGAAATAATCAATACTAAATCTGGGAGCCCAAATTTCAACCCTCTCATTCCTGCTACATCCCCAGTAAGTCCAGGAATCCCTAAATTTTTACTGACTGGCATCTGGTTTGCCTGACTCTTAGATTCCTCTAGTGTTTTGAATAGATCCTTCTACCCAGTGATATTGAAACTTTTTACAAAATTCAGTGAGTTATTTCAGATCACAGAAGTAAAATGGAAAATAGTTATTTCCATTTTACGGTTAAAAGAAAATAGAGATTAACAGATTGAGATCAGCAAAGTTGAGTGAAAAGGAATCTCTAGCTGCTGGGCACCCAAAACTAGAGGCTCCCAAATTAGATACCATGTCTGCACATTTTATTTCTCACAGTAAGAAATCTCTCAACTGCAAATACTACAGAAACTACGGCACATGATCAGCCTTCCTTCCCTTAAAGACTCTCATATTTAAAAAAAAAAAAAAAAGAATTAACATATAATGTTCTACTATTACAGTCTGGTAAAACTGTTCAGACTTCACAGGTTTGTCTGCAGCCTGAAATTTCTGGTATGCTGGGGACACTGGGGGACTTGGACTGTAGTGAACCTAAGCCAACTTACATCTGCTGAAGATTTGCCCATGTAGTGGAAAGGGACCAATAAGATTATGCAAATCAATTAGTCTAATTTATCTTGAGGTTTTTCTCAGAATTCTATAGGTTTTCATACATTTTGTTTTTAAATACTGATTATACTGTCATTTAAGGAAGCAATATGCTGCCATGACAAGACTGGTCACTTTAACTATCTGCCATTTTCCCTGCATTTTCTTGCCTTAGTGTGTAGGTTTCTGTGTAGGTGATGGCTGTATAGAAGACAGCCCTGATGTTCCAATATCTTGTGAACTCTATGATCCAAAAGTAATGTACTTAATCAAGTGTAAAGCAAGAGGTGATTAAGTTTTGCAGTACTATACAATGCCTGACTGCTCAGAAATGCATCTTTTGATGTGGTGCAGAGAATTGGACCAGTTCTGTCTGCTTTCCAAAAAAATGACATTTTAGTAATCTGAAAAGAGAGCCTCAGAAATCCCCACAAGTACTTAACTTTGATCTGAAGCTTTAAAAAGATGATATTTATCTGTTTGCTTGTTTAATTTGTTTGAATTTTAAGCTCAGGAAGGTGTCAACTTGACATCTTGTGGAAGCAATTCTTTGCTTTTTTTCCAGATAAGGTTGAGCAGGGGCAGCAAGTTTCCAATCATCACAAGTTGTTCTAAGCATCCAACCAAAAAAAGAAAAAAAAAAAGGGAAGGCAAAAAAGAAAACCATCAACTCACCTTTCCATTGTGGTTTATATGAATTATTAAGAACTGAGATTCAGTGGAGCCTCAGTTCTTGATCATAGAATCAATACTATATTTTATATAACAAGGGCAGTAAACCCAGCTTGTTCTACTTCCATCACAGTGAAATCTTGTCAAGTCTTTCAGGCAACCTAATTCACTAGGGCCAAAGTCTAACGCTACTGACGTGAAAGGTGGATTGAGGTGGATTGAAAACTGGCTGAATGGCTGGGCCCGGAGGGTGGTGATCAGTGGCACAAGGTCTAGTTGGAGGTCAGTAACTAGTGGTGTACCCCAGGGGTCAATATGAGGGTCCAGTGCTGTTTAACATCTTCATTAATTATCTGGGTGATGAGGCAGAGTGTACCCTCAGCAAGTTTGTAGATGACACAAAACTGGGAGGAGTGGCTGATATGCCAGAGGGTCATGTTGCCATCCAGAGGGACCACTACAGGCTGGAGAAATGTGCTGACAGGAACCTTATGGAGTTCAACAAGAAGTCTGAAATCCTGCATCTGGGGGGGAATGACCCCATGCATGAACATATGCTGGGGCCCACCTAGCTGGAAAGCAGCTTGGCAGAAAAGGACCTGGGGGTCCTGGTGGGCACCAAGTTGAACATGAGCCAACAACATGCCCTTGCCACAAAGAGGGCTAATGGTATCCTGGGCTGCACTAGGCAAAGTATTGCCAGCAGCTTTAGGGAGGTGATCCTTCCTCTTTATTCAGCACTGGTGAGGCCACACCTGAGTGCTGTGCCTAGTTCTGGGCTCCTCAGAACAGGAGAGACATGGACATACTGGAGACAGTGCAGCAAAGGGCCACAAAGATGATTAATGTACTGGAGCATCTCTCCTATGAGGAAAGGCTGAGAGAGCTGGGACTACTTAGCATAGAGATAAGAAGGCTTGGGGGGCTCTTAATGTATATAAATACGTGAAGGGAGGTGGCAAAGAGGACGGAGCCAGGCTCTTTTCAGTGGTACCCAGTGACAGGACCAGAGGCAATGAACACAAACTGAAATAGGATGTTCTGTCTGAACATCAGGAGACACTTTTTTACTGTGAGGGTGACCGACCATGCCCTGAGGGGTTGTGGAGTCTCCCTTCTTGGAGATATTCAAAAGCCATCTGGACATGGTTCTGGGCAACTGTCTCTAGGTGGCCCTGCTTGTGCAGTGGGGTTGGACAAGATGACCTCCAGATGGCCCTTCCAACATCAACCATCCTGTGACACTGTGATTCTGTGAAAGACTTGTTCACTTCAGTGGGGTCGAGATGTGACCTTCTGTCCAGGAGCCCATGGAATTCAGCTCACTTTCTTGTGCTGCAAGAACTATTTGCAGCCACTACTAAAGGACAACTTTTTACTATGTCCTGGACATGAAAGAGAGAGACTAGATCTGCGCTGAGTTCAGTGGGAAGTTATTTCTGCAATTATTGCCTTTTGAGTGAGGGTGACAAAAAGGGCCAGTCGTGATGGGACACAGACATGCTGGGAACTGACATCAGCAATCTCACTTCCAGAAGGGAATAATTAGGCAAATCTGTGTCAGTCTGTATCCAAAAGGTGAAAGGCTCCTTTGTGATATTATCTGTAGTCAAACTACCTGATTGCACTTTCAAACTCCATTCCCAAACATAAAAACCAAATGCCAATTTCCTTACACATATCACAAGTCACCCAAAAAGTGCTAGCTGCAAACATTCTGCATTGCACTGAGCATTAATAATCATGTGGGCACATTTCTTCACTATGAGGGTGGTGAGGCACTGGAACAGGCTGCCCAGAGAATTTGTGGATGCCCCGTTCCTGGAAGTGTTCAAAGTCAGGTTGGATGGGGCTTTGAGCAACCTGGTCTCGTGGAAGATGTCCCTGCCCATGGCAGGGGGGTTGGAACTAGATGATCTTTAAGGTCCCTTCCAACCCAAACCATTCTATGATTCTAGGGTTCTATGATTTCTGATGGTCTGTATGCCAGCAAAGAAAGTTCATACAGTCACCAAGAGGGGAAGGTCTTGAGTTAGTCTGTAGAGAAACTCAGAAGGGGTACAGTGGACTCCAACATATTTCCTTTTTGTCCTGCTTGGTAAATGGAATACTGAATGTGAGTGACAATGGAGAGGGAAGAAAGAAGATAATAAATGCTGTTTGCTATTTGAGTTTTTGAAGTTGTTCTTTGAAAATGGAACCTGAAGTTGACTGAACTGGGTTATAAAATATATTTAGGAATACCTAGAGCCTGACTGCAGAAATGTTATGCATCCTACAGTATTTACAACTCTGAAGTGGAGAAGGTGTAACCTAAGAAACTGAGTAATGACCACACTAAATTTATAAATAATGGTCTAAGTCCTTCACTGGGGTAATTATATGTCACTTAGGTGAAAACCAATTTCAGTCTGCACCTGGTGGGAGTTTACCCCAATGTTTCATACCAGAAAAGGAAAAAGGGAATTAAAAGATTCACAGGTTAGAAACAGAACTGTAGGTTAAAAGTAAAGAGTAAAATGCTACCTTTAGATAGTAAAGAGTAAATTATCTAAATATTTACTAAAGATAGTAAAATACTATATTTCTAAAGAAATTTGCCATGATTCAAAAGATACCCACAAGGAACACTCAGACTGTGTTTTTGGGACACCAAACCTTCATCCTTTAAGTGTTCCAGACCAAAGTCAAGAAGACAAATGATCATCCACACAACGGAACTAATGCCAAACAACACCTGCTTCAAGTGAGGCAAAGAAACAAATCATGCCCAGAGCAATTTTTTACTGCAAGAGAGAGATACTTTTAGATACCTATCTAAAGTGAAAACTTCTAAATATGCTGCGGTCCTCCTATTCATCTCAAATCTGCAGCTAATTCCTGAACTCCTTGAAAATGATGACAGAGATTCAGATATTTTAAAGCCAAAAGGGACCTTTACGAGTCTGCAGCCTGATCACCACCATAAAATGGATCATAGAAACCTACTCCGAAATCCCCGCAGGAAAAACTTTTCAACTGGTTGGGCTAGAGTCTGTCTAGCTAGACTCTATCTAGCTAAAGTCATCTCAGCTTAAATTAAAGACTTTAAATGCTGGACACGTCATAGAAGCTATATTCTGCTCCACAGAACATTTTTGTCATCCAGTTACTGTTTTGTAAACACATACACTGTGAATGTAAATATAAGCTGGCGTCCAGCACTCCTGAGCATTTAAGTAGCTACATTCTCCTTAAAACACTTCTGTGCCCTTTAGGATCTTATGCCAAATCCTCAAATCTGTACAACATATTCCAGAAGAATTTGTACAAGACGCCTGCTTTGCAAAATAAAATTCCAGGAACTACTGGAAGTATTCAGATTGTTCAGAAAAACAAAGAGCTGATGCAAAAGATTTAGAAACTATGTCTCATTTCCTATTCCAAATGAATTCAGTACCAAAAGTTGCTATATAATTACATTTACGGTTGAATGTGGTTCTTAGAACTGATTCGAATTCCATTTTCTAATTTATCATGTTACTGATTTCACAAGTTAGACTGGGGTCTGGTGAGATTTGGGCCCTAACAGAATGTGTCCTGTTTACAAGAAAGCTTAATTAGCATCTCTACACATTTAACAGGAGGGATCATATTCCTCTTGCATGTACTGTATTTAGTTGGTAGAAAAGTGTCTAAAAATTATGTTACATTTTTGCTGACACTTTCTTCTTTAGCTGCTTTAGCAGACTTCGCAATATCCTACCTGATAAAATTTACTTTGGCCAATATTAATCAGTCAGCTTGATGTCCTAACATTTACTTTTCTCTTTTGTTGTTTGCAATGCCTCTTGGAACTGGGACAAATATCAGACGTGTGCTCATGCAAAGTCTGTGGTATGTACTATATAAATGAGACCCCTGTTCTAGCTACCTAGGTGCCATCTGAACAGTATTCTTAGATCTTTATTTCTGAAAGGGATCGTTTTTTCTCAGGTGCCATGAAGGCACTAGTAGCTTTAATATTGCTTGTTCAGCTTCCAATTCACAAAGCTGTACCAGCAGCTCCCCCTCCTCCCTTGGGCTGCGATGACCCAGAATCTGAAGCAGCAGCTGAAGTAGCTGTGAGTTATATTAATGGCCACAGTCATCACGGATACAAGTTTGCCTTAAACAGAATCGAGAATATCCGCGTGCTACCCCAGGTAAGTGAGGAGCTTGCAGGCAGAGCATTCTGTTAACCTGGAGATGCTTGGAAATTACCAACAAGCCCTGCCAAGGGCTGTATCCTCACATCGGGTAAATCAGCATGGCTCTGTTGATTTAAATGGGGCAATGCCACTTGGTAGCAGTTGAGAATCAAGGTCACTGGAATGTACGTCTCAAATAGGAGAATGGGGGGGAGAAAGAAATGTTCAGATACTTTTGTACAATGCTAGAAAGGGCTCAGTTTACAAATGCAGCGTGCTTGCTAGGGCAGATCATTCAAAGTGCTGATTCATGAGCCCAGTAGCTAATTTGGAGAAAAACTGTGAGGATAATCTTAGTGATGCAGGTAATTATTTATTGGCTAAATGCATACCTATCATAACTCCATGCTATTAGTGATTTTGCAGTAGGCATTCATTTTACCTAATATCCCATTGAGCTGACAAGGAAGCTGAATGGAAATAACTGTGGCTTGTAGTCTCATTTTCACTAAGATCTATTGCCATCGTTGTAGGCATCTAGAAAGGCTGTAGAAATGATCATGAATACAATGTATGCACCCATTCAGAACCTTTGATTCTCTCAAAACATTGAAAATGGTCCCAAATATTAACAAGAATGAAACTCCATGGCTGTTTTCTACTTGTTATGAGAGACAGGATAACAAGGTCCTTTACAAGAGACTGAAAGAGACATTAATGAGATTAGAAGTGTGCCCACAGTTACCTGCACAAAAACACTGGTGACACTGCTTTGCTTGTATTTAATACTTTTACACAAGAATAACTTCATTGGTTTAAACAGAATCACTCATGACTCAAACCTCAGAGTCAATCTTGGAGCTAGGAAACCTCACTTCTGCCCTTCCACTCACATGTCTTATGTTATAGTTGCAAAGGTTCAGGAACAACCACAAAAGACCCTGCAGTCCATAAACAACAGGAATATTAGGGCTGGAACTTAGACGGTGCAATTCAGTGTAATTCCAACGGACTAAATGGGACAGGCCAATGTGCACCAGTGTTTGTTTGGTATCTGGCTATAGAAACATGAAGTTTTTTCATCAACAAAGACAGCTGTTGATTTTTTAAAACTACCCAACAAAATAAAATCAAGTTAACTTAAAAGAACTGACCCACTACATACAGGCTGGACTTTCCAAAATTTATGGGCCAGTTCCTTAGCTGGAAAAAATCAGTGTGACTATCTTGACTTACTCCAGCTAGAAAACTGGGTCCTGTTTTTTATGAAGTTAAATAGCAAGGACCTATTCAGTTACTCTAGCGTATGCCTGGAGCTACCCAATGACAGTCAGCAGCAGACACCACAGCGCAGCCCTGGAGAAGAAATCTGGTGAATGTTTTGTGAAGTAATTACTACAATTCCTGTGTTTTTTTTTTCTTCCAGGGGCTGAATAATGACATAATTTTTCTTGAACTTGACTTATTGGAGACCACGTGTCACATTCTCAGCCCTACACCTCTTGCAAATTGCACAGTAAGGAGCTTCACACAACATGTGAGTATCTAAACCACCACTAGCTTAGTCCAAAGGTGCATGTTCAGTATGTTGATGCTAGAGGCCAGGCTATCATCAGTTAGATCTCCAAGCAAATGTTATATCACTGCAACAGCCTGTAACGACCCAATCACTTGTAACCTCCTTCTTGATTTAGTTGCCTTCACGTCATGAAGGATTTCACTCCTGGATTTCTTTCATGTCCTGTTATGTGAAGAGGACAGGTCACTGTCAGCATAACATCCCATGTACAGTTCATGAATGCCATGGGGACTTGTTTAGGGGCTCCAGATTCAGCCCTCCATGGTCAGCCCAAATGTCACTGCCTCATTGCAAACAGGGATGACAGGGCAGGTTGTGAATCTGTGCAAACACAACCTGCCCTTGGCTACATGTGGGGTGCTACCTAGTGAAATTCTGTCAAGTCTGTCCACCTAGTCCTAGTCAAGACTGCAGAGGAGCTATTCCCTTTAGCCAGGGCTCTGCCTTCGAAGTAATGCTCGGCTGGAATTTACTGGCCCCAAATATTTTGTTCGTAGCCAAGTGTGATCCAACTGTGAAAAGCTTTCCCTAACCAAAGCAGTGGAAGTGTTGTCTCAGTACAAACAGCTCTGGTTTCTAAGCAGAAAGCAGAGTGAGCAATTGACAATTTAAGCCTGCTGTTTCTAGAATGGGGCCCAATTCACAGAGCTCATGACTAAATTTGAATCATGATCCACCCCTGTATTCACCAGAGCTCACATCCGTTTTTCCATCTTGGGGGAGGTAACTCTAACTGTTCCCTTTTCCCGGTGACTCCAGCTTTGCCTTTGACATCTCCTCCCCTGCTGGATCACGTTGCATGTGAGCACACTCTGCTGTTACCATGGCCACTGACCAGCTGAGATTAGTGAGAATGTTGTCAAACAGCTCTGCAGAAGGTCTTAATTCATAAGTATTCATATTCTTTGCTCTTTATGAGAGAGGAACTTGAACCAAATGTCCATAATCTGGCTATCCTGGCACTTCTGATACTTTTGAGATCCAGATTTGGATCCAGATTTTGCAGCTCTGGTCTGTCTTTTACAAAATCACAGCCACCAGGCCACGCCTAGCAGTGCCTTTGCAGTCAGACTGATTTTGCCAGGAACACTCAGCCAGGATCTGTTCTTTTGAATTTAGTAATAGCTGCCCTTTTCCGAAATTCCTATTTATCTGAACGATGTAACCCTTTGATTTTTGTCTCTCTCTAGGCAGTTGAGGGTGACTGTGATGTCAAACTGCAGAAGTTGAATGGAAAGTTATCTGTACTTGCTAGTAAATGCCACTCACATGCAGGTAAAGACTTTGTTCTTTACGTTTGAATCTAGAGGCTGGAGTATTATTATAGCAGTGGTTACAGTTCACTAGCTTTTCCGATTCTAAAATGCTGTGTATAAATATGGCATAAAGGATGAGAGTTAATGGGTTTTCTAAAACCTAGCTGTTTTGAAAGTAATTTTTTTCCCCTTTTCTGATTTCATTTGCCAACAAACCCAGCCCTCTCTCTTAGCTCCTCTTTACCATGACAATTAAGATACTATAGGACTACCTGGGGACCAAGTCCCAGATTTGACCTAGAGATTGCTGGTACTGAGGCTTTTCACTCAGGAGTTTAGCCTCAAAAATTTGATTCCTTGTTGATCTGAATTTACTAGAGCTTGTTGATCTTCAGAGCCCCTTTGCCAGATGCAGCTCACTTACTAAATCCGGCATTTTCAATATTGCCATGGGAAAGCAGAATCTCTATTCCGCATGCTCTGTATGAGGCCTCTTTGCTCTGTATGAGATGTCTTCAGCACTACTTTCAAAACTGGTGAGTGAATGAAACAACACACTCACGCAAACACAATTCCAATAAATTAAAATATCTTCATTTTTCCACCATTCCTTGTGTGAGCTGAGACATCTTTTCATTGGTGTCATGGATAGTTTGCCAGAAAGAGAATTGATTAAAACCTGAGTAGGAACATTCAAAATGTGCTATTGAAGTCCATAGCACTTTTGCTTGCAGAAAGACTCGAATGGCAAAAGTCGTGTGAAATACTGCCATCTATAGTCTGTACTGCAAAAATTCCTTCCACTAGAATTTGGGACAGACCATGAAACAGCGTTTTGTGTGACTGAATAGGTCTATAATGCCTTTCAGAATAACCTACAATGTGATCGAAACATAATCTGTTTGGTTCCTCCTGCAGACTCAAGTGAAGATATTATCCAGCTCTGTCCTGACTGTCCACTGCTGGCAAGTTTGAATAACACTGAGGTATTAACAACTGTTACAGCTGCACTCAGTGACCACAACAGCAAAACTGCTGATGCTTACCTCAGGCTCATTGAGATCGGAAGAGCCAAAATACAGGTAATTGCTAGAACTACGTCTAGCCTTCCGTGTAAACAGAATATTTCTTCTGGGTAATTGTGCAGTGCTAACTAGTTATGTTTGCAAACAGATTTAGCTTGCTCTAATTTGCCCTACTGAATTGCTGTTGATTTCCCAAGCATTTTGTGTCATTTTAGCCACAGGATTCCCTTTCACTTCAGTGGGAGATGCAGAGCTAGAAGCCACAACATTTGCCTTTTATCTTTTCTCAGCAGCTCTGCAGCTTCACAGTGCAAAGTCAGTTAAACAATTTTCCTGTTTTATCAGTATCATCCAGTGCATATTGTCTCTGTTGAGTTTGCTGTGGCTGCCACGAACTGCTCAGCAGGAGAAGCTAAAGATAATGTGGAGGCTTGTCAACTGCTGCCTGATGACCAGTCTGTAAGTGTGCCAGCACATCAGTCCTGATCTCGCCAGCTCAGAGGTAGAAAAGCGGCATGCTGTGATGCGCTCGCGCTTGTGCAGGAATAGACCTTTGTGAGGATGAAAGTGCAAGAGTTGTATACCATGGTGACACGCTTTTCACTAAATAATTCCTAAAGCTATATCACACCTTTCTTTTCTCTCTGAGGTATCTGGACTGAATCCTGATGTATTTGAATGTATTTCAAAAAGGCTTGAGGACCAAAGTGTCCTTAACACAAAATATTTTTGATCAACAGAATATATATTATTGTTTACTCTTCTTAACATGAGCACCTGAGAAAATCAGGCTCTTTGTAACAGTTGGTACACAAACACATAACAAAAGGGCAGACTGTTTCACCTTTCTGCAAATTAAGTGGTGTCAGTATGCTTTGTTGTGATATACAGGCTCTTGAGAATTATACTGTATACTTTATCATGCTAAAATTCTTCTTTTGTTTCTGATGAAACTGAGTCCTAGGCAGTTTTAGTGGGTGGGAACCTTTTACCTAGATTCCTATATATTCTCTCCCTCCCTCATATCCAGACATGAAAGGGATCTTACTCTAGAAGAATACAGGAGTTTCACTTATTTGCTGGTTATGCATTTAAACAGTTTGGCTTTTGAGTCCAACAGACTAAAAAGCAAGCACTTTACTGCTCAGATAAAACATGAGAAGATGTAGCTATTTCTAAATGTACTGAAATTAAAGATTTTAATGCAGGTCTCCTCTATTTTATAACTATTTTCTCTTGACTATGTTCTGCTTGGCCAGAATTTTGGTTTCTGCACAGCAGCAATGGTAATGCGCCCCTCACAGGACCTCAGAGTGGACTGCCAGCTCTATGGACATCAGGTACCAACTCCAGATATTCCCTCCCTTTCCAGACTATTCTAGCCTACTAGTACTGTTAGAAGCAATCACCCTGAGTTTGCCTCTTTCACTGTAGACTGCATTAGCTATCTGTGATAACTTTAGTTTAACTTTGTATCCTAAAAGCCAAGGTAAGGTAGCTCCTGATTGTCCTACGGATTTCTGTGCCAGGAATTATGTCACCTCTGCCATCCATGCTTGACACAGTTTGTCCTCCTAACCATCTGGGAGCTTCACATGTCTGGGAGGGCAAAGGGAACCAAACCCTGCTCAGCTAGGGGGATGGGGCAGATAAATGTAAAACATAAATGAGCCATTGTGGTAGATGAAATCAGCTGGGTTTTTTTGCTAGTAGTCCTTAGATGTGACTGAATTCAGGGAGCCTGACCTGCACTGTTATAGCAAGAGGAGGGGAACATATATGCACTGGACCTGAGTGCTCTCCAGGTATTTTAGCCTCCATTTGGTCTGAGAAGGGCTAGGTGGTGGTTGAATACTTCCTATGAGGCAGAGCTTTTGGTAACACAACAGTAATTAGCTGTCTAGGAGGTATATGAAAGAAAGAAAAAGGCAGCTGGTCTTGAATGTTTTGCCAGCTGCACAGGTGGCCCTGAAAGTTCAAATAGCACAGAATTTGGTGCTAATGATCCACTGGATAGTAAAAATGTGTTCCTGGGCTCCTGTGTGTGTGTTCAAATGGAGATCAAACTTCTGTGATGGTCAGGAACATTGCGTACCTGGGTTGGAGGCTTATATCTAGTTAGGAGCAGGGTACCTAGTAAGATATCAGTGATATTATAAGCCCCAAGTCACTGAACACAAACTATTTTTCTTTTCTAGCCTGGAGTTACCTACTCTCAACCAGGTCAAGATACATCAGCAGGACTGCTGCCCAGTGTTGTACAAGGCTTCACAAACCATAATCTCAGGCTTTCCCACAATAACCCTGTTGCCTCTGAATCCAGCTCTTCAGAATTTCCTACTTCCATGCTCTCAGCAAAATCTGTAGCAAAGAGAGCAGTTGCAGAAGTTGCTCAGCATGACAAAGTACCTCGCCCAGTTGGCTTTTTGCCTCCTCCTCCTCCTCCTCCTCCTCCATGCCCTGGGAAGATTCGTCATTTCAAGATATAGGCTGTGTTACAGACATGGCAATACAGATAACTGAAGGATCAATGTGCAGCAGCAGCATGAACACAAAGACCACAACATCAAGTACAAATAGGTGAGAATACTTGACTCTGAGCCCAAATGAATTTTACCCTCCAGAGGGCAGAGCCATGGCCAGGATCTTACAAAGGCCTGCTTCAAAATATAGGTGATTACAACATATAGCAGTTGTTTTCTCTACATATAGATGGTTTAGCTAAAATACAGAAAATATTGTTTCAATGAAACTGTTATAAGAGCTATACAACAGTTGTAGCTTTGTGATAGAAACACCACCTGAAAGGTTACTTCCCAATAAAATGTTTAATAGAAATGCTTCGGTACCTTCTATCTGTATACATTTTAATTTAGTTGTCGAGTATCTCCTTCACAGCATTATGAGTCATATTCTGGGCTTGATTTCAAAAACAGTAAGCTCCTGCACTTCTCATCAGTTTCACTGGGATGTGTGGGTGCTGAGCACTGCAGAAAATCAGGTCAGTCCTTTCTTTTGATCACACCCAAAAACACTAAAGAAGTGACAGGAAAAAATGTATTTTTCCCTTACATCTGTAGTGTTTCCTAGCATGTACTTACTTTTAATATCCACCAGAAGTACCTCAATACTTTTGGACATGGCATAAGAGCATCCATGCCTATGAAAAGAACAAAGAATCGGGACACATTCATTGCCCTGCAGGCTGAAAGCATCGATCCTTCCAGCCAAACACATATGTATTCTCTGTCTTCCAGCAGGTACACAGGTGCAATGTGATCACAGGGTACTGCATGGTCTGTGTTCATATGAGGGAATACCAATTCAAGGGAATAAAAATATACTACAGACATGTATCATATAATAGGACCCAAAGAGTGATGGCAATTTATCATTCTCCTAGCAGTCAAATCTTCCCTGAATTTCTGACATGTGTTAGAAGCAAGATCTATTCTAAGTAGAGAAGTAATAAGGGACAGGGGCCAGAAGGATCTTTACTGCCAGGCAGACTGGAATTCTGCAGGCCCAAGGGAGCAGTCTCAAAGACAGTCATGAATCTTTAACCAGGAACAGCACTTCCTACAAGATAATTATCATGCAGGCAGCAAAAGCTGCAGAACACATGTCATTTCTGAACTGTTTCAAATAACCTATCCTGTTCTCTTAGTTACAACCTTCCAGTATTCAGTAAGCAACACAACCAACATTTGTTCTTGGTGACAGTGCAACAGGTTGCTGTACAGAAGCGTTCTGCTCTGCTCTGTCAATGGGGAAAGGAAAAGCCATAGGCGCTTGCACCAGGGCTTCAACTGGGTGTGTGGAGAGGAAAGAAAAAGGGAAATCAGCCCAGACTCTATAAGCCATAGTATAATGTGACGGCAACGTACAGCTGACAAGCTCTCCCCATGAAGGCAGCAGCTCTCACGTTTCAAGAATATGCTGAGTTCTTGCAGGCCGTGTGTTGCAGGCAATTGCACAAGCTGCTGCCAGTCAATTGCTCAGTGATTTTTTGCTTCTCTGTAAAGCAGTGACTCCGGTATGTTCTACATGCATCCATTCATTTAAAAAGTGCCAGGAATAAGCTGTACAAATTTCTTGATGTGGTAAGGTGGGTGGTCCTCCCATCCCGCTGCACCAGACACAGTACAGGATTTAACGAAATGGCTACTATTATGACCTGCATTACTATAACATCAGACACATGAGACTGAGTTTTTAACTCACCTGGAGCAATTAGTTTTCCTAGCTTTTGTATTTTTAAAACTAGGAATTGCCTTAACCAAACCATACAAATTGTCTTGTATATAATGAAGTGGGCACTAAGTTATAGAAGAGACAGTGTTTTCCAGGCTTAGAAAATTCTCTATGTGATGGCAGTAACAGTATTTTTATAAAAGGGATCCCTGCCCATGGGGACCACTGAACTCCAGAAATGCTGCATTTTCTTGTTGCCTTTTCTGACCACACAAAGCAAGGATATGCAGCAGAACATCTGCAGCCTCCACACTTCACAGATGTTCTCCTACACCTGGCCTAACTACTCCATTGTTTCCTAAAACAGGGAGAAAAGAAAAGCAGAATTGCTCTGTGCTCTCTTGTGATTCCAGTTAGTAGCTGCACCTCATCTTCTTTCTCCTTAACACTTGCGTTCTTAAGGACACATTATGCCCTCTTCAGGATATGTTTTCCATGACTGCTTTGAAGCAGTCACTTTGTCTCCCCCCCAGTATGGCCCCGTATTCATGCACCTGGACCTTAGTAACAGATTCAGTATTTAGTAATAGATTCTCTGAGCAATGAGTGCTACAAAATGGCAATACATAAAATACAAATGCCTTCTTCCCTGAAATGCAGCATGAATAGGTTTGTCAGGTCTGCATCACTGGCTGACAATGTTTTTCAGCTTTTTCAGACCCTGTTTTGCTAAAAGCATATGTACTTCATGTGCGGCATTGGCTGGACATGCTCAGATTTCCCAGCTGTGTCCATGTTTTGAGGTCAGCTACTTCAACAGAGAAATTTTTTCCTTTCTAGTGGGAGGAACAGTACAAAGAACAGAGTCAGGGATATAACAATTCCCCATTATAAGAGGCATCGACACAGCCAGTACTAACTGGCACCCATCTCCATAGAAATGCCATGTACTGTACGGGTAAAGAAAATGAGTTATTATCCTTCAGCCGCAGGGGAAGCATTCCCAGGCACAAGGAACAATGTGAGCGAGCCTGCATTGCCACTTCTGCTGTTCCTGTACTATGGCTACAGCAGCATTTCTCAACATTCATCCCTTGTATCCCTTCCCTCCAGGATACAGTCTGTGCATTATCCCTTACCCTGAGTTTGCAAAGCAACTGGCGACACGTGAGGTGGCTCAGTCTAGCAGCCATGTGCCCCTTCTGTCCTGCTATCTGAGTTTTCCACCTCTGCCACCAAACAAAGACTTCTTAGAAGAGTTTCAGCCCCAGTGCTGTTGCAGGTCTTCCTGGCTGTATGTATAATGCCACCCAGCTTTCTATGGACATTCCCTGGGACAGGTTCTGCTGTCTCCCAGAGGAACACGCTTGGAGCACTGCTGGGCTAAAGAGCTGACGTTCTTTACACCAGTAAAAAACCATGACAATATAAAAAATTTTAAAAAGCCCCAAATTTACAGTAGTATTAGATACAGACAATTACGTCCTTCACCTGCACTTTTCCTTCCTCACTCAATACAGTGGCAACCCTCAAACCTAAAGGTACTTGGTGTCATCCAGCAGATAGCTGCAATCACAGAGACTGCTGACAGAAAGTGAGGGCCAGGGAAATGGTTACCCAGCTTCTGGTATCCTTCAAGGTGAAATACTGCAGAATTGCCCCTTAGTAGAAAACCAATGCCTTTCACTGGGATCCTCCCCAAGTAATGGTGGTTGTCACTTCTCCAGGTCTTCAAGATAACAGCTATTTGTACAGCTATTCCCCCCTGTCTCCAGCCTGGAGTTCCTGACAGGTTAGCCACAAGGCACACCACTGTCATTTCAAACTAAAGTTTCTCCAGGCAGAATTTTCCATGACCCTTTTTCATCTGTACTCAGCAAATCACTCAAGAATCAATAGTGACCACAGTGCAGTCTCTTAGCTGGCAAATCAACCTCCAAATTCAGCAATGAGGGTGTAAGTCAAAGGTACGAATAAACCTGCACAGCTTAGCCTGTGCTCTGTGATACTACGGTGGGCGCAGCTGAGTCAGTGAATGGCTCCCCCCCAGAGTCGCAGTCTCCAGTCACATCAGGATTGTATTATTTATTGTTGCTGAAAAGGAATGAAAGCAGAGCACTGAGTAGTGCTAAAATAATTAAAATAGTGACATTGCTGGACCAATTTCCTTATGATTCTCCTGTGGATTCCTACAATTTAAACTGGGGTCGGCTGTGGCAGTGGTTAGAGAAGCCAAGGACCTAAAGATTAAGCAAGGACCTAAGATTAAGGACTCTTTTCCTTGAGCCAATTCTGACCACACAATATAAGGGAGACAATAACACTGAACAGGATAGAAAACTAAGGTCCTAAATCATCTGGCCAAGAGGTAGTTACGGGATAAGGAGATGCAGTTCACAGAGGAGTCTGGACTAAATCTGGGAGAAGTATGCAAGCTGATGTGAACTGGCAAAGAAACAACTGGATGTACATTTTCCTTGATTCAAAGTACAAAAAGAATAATATACAGGCAAAAAAAGAGCAAGGGGTGGCATAAGGAGGAAGACACTGGCTACAAGAAGTCAGACAAAGGCAGTTCACCCTCCAGTTTACGTTACACGCTCTCTCTTCTTTAAGAAGTTCTTTCTACTAGATCCTCCCCTTCAGACCTTTGGCACTGAGATGAGCATAATCAGCCCCAGGTCCGTAACTTTCTTACAGGCCACCTTCCTCTCCCTTCTCAGCATATAATTTCAGACAGTTCTTATTTCATCAGTAAGTTTGGTTCTCAGGCAATAAAAATGCAGCAGCATGTTATAATTAGCGGTGGAGTTCATATGCAACTGTACCTGCGTCTAAACCCACAGGAATATAAAGGTAGGCATTGCCAGGCAAGGGCTGAAACCAAAGGCAGCTGAAAAGTTAAGATGGGAGGAGATAAACGGAAACAAGACATGCTTTTTGGCACCAGAAGAAAGAGTGATGGCAAGTTCATAGAGTACTTTGCACAATGTGGCAGTGAGAACAAAGTCAGAAGTTGGAGGAAGATGGGATGAAATAGGAAATGTTCAGGGTTCAGGGAAATCAAAGTGGGGGTCAAATACCTGGTAGGTGTCAATAAATCGAGAGCTTTAGGCAAGAAAAGATGAGTGGGCTGGAGTCAAGGCATTGGGAGGGAACAAATCCTGAAATTGAGTCTTCAATAGCCTAAGACCATTTTGATAGCCCTGGTTCACTTCTTGTCTATTTCTTCCAGCCTCTTACAGCAGCTCATTTTGCACCATCCCACCACCAGAAGTGAAGTCTTTGGGGTGAGAACAAAACTTACCACATCTATGCTGCTATATTCGGTTACAGTGAATGTTAAGTCCCAAACACACACAATGGAAATTTCTGCTTAAAAGCAGACACCATGATTAAACCCTTAATTCTTTACATTGCCTTGTTATCATGTTATCTAGAAGTATTTAACAGCTTGAGCAGGCCATTTCTCCACAGGCTTCTTGTCTGGACATGACCTGCATTTTGCTGGCTTGGCTTGGGCTAAGGGCTAACATTCATCTGTAGGTACCCAACTGAGTAGAAACGCTCAAAGAATGAATCCAAACCGAGCTTTCTATCCCAACCAAACTGACTGCATATAACAGAGAGTCATCACATTTGTTTACAATTAGCATTTAACAAATACAAAGTGTAAAATCAGTCAACCTCGTGGCTCTTATCCAGTTCCAGTTCAAATTACTTGGACCTTTGTCATTCTGTTATTTGGGAGAAGAACTGAATCACCAACAGAACAGAGGTGGAGCCAGACCTGTCCTGCATGTAGGTTTATTTCAGCAGTTCTGGTTTCTTAAGAAAGCAGCTTTGTGTGTATATTCTTGTCCCTTGCGATGAGGTCAAAGTTATACAGTCTGCCCAGTGAAGTCCGAATTGGAGGTGTAAAGCCAAAAGGAGAAAGTGCTCTCTGGTCTCAGAGGGAGCGACAACACTTTCATAAAACCTTGTAATCATTGACTTAGTGTTTGCTGTTGCAGCTGCAGGTTTAAAGGTGATGGACAGTATGTAATAAAAAGGGGACACAAGTTTATAGAGAGACACAGCTCCATTACAAAAGTCTGCTATCTCACGCAGGTCAGCTCCTCCCTACTGACTTACCATTCTGGTCTGCTGCACTGGTTTTCTAAGCAGAATGGTTTTACTTGTTTCAGTGCTCTTTGGCATACAGGCGCTTTGCTCCTGGGCTGCCTCTCCTCCTGCCAGAGAGGCACCGACTGCGTTGCTTTCCCCCACCTGTGATGACACTGCAGTAGAGGAGGCTGCAGGTCTGGCTCTTCACCAGATCAATGCTGACCGAAAAGAGGGCTACATATTCAGTCTCTACCGAATTTTCAGTGTCCGAGAACATCCTCAGGTAAGTTACCTGCTTGTTCTGTATCTGTTTCTCCTATGAAGAGCCCTGTGTCTATCACTATTCCTTAACAATATCTATTTGAACTAAGAAATATTTCAAAAGGCAAATGTAAAGTTACATTCACAGGACTCCAGAGGCCGTGTCAACTTTACACACAGGTGACTAGAAACAGTTTCATCACCACTGTGGGCAATTAGAGAGCAAATCTCAGTCACGATTCTCTGCTGCCTGCCCCTGGAATAGCTCCAGGCATCAGCTCAAATTTGGTATGAAACACCACTACTCTGATTTAATTTCATTTTACACCTTCCTCCCACTGCCTTGAGCAGTTGGCGTGCAAAGGCTATTAAGTCATCCTGCGTTTTGCACAAAAGATGTAAGCCCTAACAGGTGTAAACACATCCAGCTTGGGACCAGGGAATTCCTTCACAGACCTCTAAATGATGACTCATTCTCCAGAAGAAATCTGAAACCAGTTGAAGTGCAAAAATTACACTGGAAATACCTATGGAATATCACTCTCATATCCTCAAGTATCTTATTTCTCTTGTGTGCTTAATTTATTACTATTTTGTGTTACAATAGCTGAATCTGCTGGCACTAGCCAGGGACAACCTGAAATGAGTGCACAAGGCCCACAACGCATGAGGCACTGTGGAAGCATGTTACTAACATTCCCTGCCATGCTTGCTCACTTCCCATAATCTTACCTGAAAGGCTGAGTTCTGAATCCTTAGAGAAAACCAGGCTCATTGCCAGATGTTTAAAGATCTGTACTGGCAAGGATATGACACTACTTCCTGCTGCTCTCACAAGGACTTAGTTTCTGCAGACAAGCTGTGGCCTCCAGCAATCTGAGATCTCACGACTAAAGATGCACACTTTGCTGTGCTTTGCACTATGTTCTCTATATTGCTTTGCTCAGGTGACAGAATGTGCCCACTAAGCAACTGGATCAGGTCTCCTGAGAATTTTTTCCACATGGGATGCCTCTGAGCTGGCCCAGAATCCACATCACCAGTCATGGAGATAGATAATTAGCCCCCCATCCTGGGGCATTTTCCTACTGACAATAATTAGAGCACCCCTATGACCACCTTAGAGTGCAGCATGGTGGGTGCAGACATGCTGTAAACCACTTCAATCATCTCCCTGCTTCTCCCTTCACCTGTGCCAAGTGTATCTCAGTACAGGAGAATTTTGGTCCTTGTTTTTGTCACTTAGTTCCCTAGAGACTTAACCTACTGCCTTAGGACATACTTTGCTCCTTGTTCATTTGGGGGTTTAATTTACTTTTATTCTTATTTTTTGCATCTAATATGCTTATCCTGTAAATAAGGTGTTTCAAGACACTGCAATAACAAACTAGACAATCTAGGGCAAGAAGGAAGACCTAGGAAACTATAGCCAATCAGCCTCACCTCCAACCCCGGAAAAGCGATGGAACAGTTCATTCTGGAGGTCATCTCCAGGCATGCAGAGGAAAAGAAGGTTATCAGAAGTAGTCAACATGGATTCAGCAAGGGGAGACCATGTTTGACCAATCTGATAGCCTTCTATGATGGCATGACTGGCTGGGTAGATGAAGGGAGAGCACTGGATGTTGTTTACCTCGACTTCAGCAAGGCCTTTGACACTGTCTCCCATAACATCCTCACAGACACGCTTAGGAAGCGTGGGTTAGATGAGCGGACAGTGAGGTGGATCAAGAACTGGCTGAACGGCAGAGCTCAGAGGGTTGTGATCAATGGCACAGAGTCTGCTTGGAGGCCCGTAACTAGCTGTGTTCCCCAGGGGTCTGTACTGGGTCCAGTCCTGTTCAACATATTCATCAATGACCTGGACAAAGGGATAGAGTGTACCCTCAGCAAGTTTGCTGACGATACAAAACTGGGAGGAGTGGCTGATACGCCAGAAGGCTGTGCTGCCATCCAGCGAGACCTGGACAGGCTGGAGAGCTGGGCCGAGGGGAACCTAATGAAATTCAACAGGAGCAAGTGTAAGGTCCTGCACCTGGGGAGGAACAATCCCATGCACCAGTACAGGTTGGGAGGTGACCTGCTGGAAAGTAGCGCTGCTGAGAAGGACCTGGGAGTGCTGGTGGACAGCAAGTTGACCATGAGCCAGCACTGTGCCCTTGTGGCCAAGAAGGCCAACGGCATCCTGGGGTGCATCAAAAGGAGTGTGGCCAGCAGGTCGAGGGAGGTTATCCTCCCCCTCTACTCCGCCCTAGTGAGGCCACACCTGGAGTACTGTGTCCCGTTCTGGGCTCCCCAGTTCAAGAAGGACAGGGAACTGCTGGAGAGAGTCCAGCAGAGAGCTACAAAGATGATCAGGGGACTGGAGCACCTCTCTTATGAGGAAAGGCTGAGAGACCTGGGTTTGTTCAGCCTGGAGAAGAGAAGACTGAGGGGGGATCTTATCAATGCTTACAAATATCTAAAGGGTGGGTGTCAAGGGGATGGGGCCAGACTCTTTTCAGTGGTGCCCAACGACAGGACAAGGGGAATGGGCACAAACTGGAACACAGGAAGTTCCACCTGAACATGAGAAAAAATTTCTTTACTTTGAGGGTGACAGAGCACTGGAACAGGCTGCCCAGAGAGGCTGTGGAGTCTCCTTCTCTGGAAATATTCAAAACCCACCTGGACTCAGTCCTGTACACCCTGCTCTAGGTCTACCTGCTCAAGCAGTGTGGTTGGATGAGATGAACTCCAGAGGTCCCTTCCAACCCCTACCATTCTGTGATTCTGTGATTCTGTGAATCTAAACCCTTTGTCACATTTTTGCTGCTGCTGGGAATGATTACCTAAGCAGCAGTCAGCTATGTCAGGGATGTCCATGGACAGTGACAACCTTATGCAACCTTCTATTCCCCCAAAAAAGTAAAGAAATCTTTTTTTTTTATCAGTCAGTGGTCCTTCCTCCCTTTTTTTTAACCAATACTCAGGATAAAAACATTTTCAAAGTTACTTCAAATTCACATCTGCCCTTAAGCAACCTGTGGTTCAGTTTTGCTCTAATTGAAACTAATGAGCCATCTGGTATTAACTTACATGCAAGTAGGACAGAGCCTTTCTTTCATACAAGATACTCATGATTAAGCTCACTGACAGGCACTTAACCAAAATTACAAAACATGCCAAAATATTTCATTTCTTTCCCTTGCTCCAGGTGACCCTGCCACAAAGGTGATGCTGCGCTTCTGCCGCATCTCTTCCGGCTCCCAGGCTCCCCAGCATGCACTGCAGCAGCAATCCTAGCATCAGCAGCACTGAGGAAGGGATCTTTTTGCCCATGCAGAAAAGATAGAAGTTTTTATTCAATACTAAGCAGATATCAAAAGGCCTTTGCATAACGGTCTTTTAATGAAAATTAAAATAAGGATGATGAAACCTTCAGAGATCTGCTGAGCTCTGAATAAAGCCCAAATTATCCTTTCCCCAGTGGAGGATGATACATACAGAAGCAGGTAGACAAAAAGATGTGTAGATTTTATAATAACCTCATCTGTGTATTAGAGCTGATATTATGCAAGAGAGCTACAGGCAAGAGGAAATACAGTTTGGTCCACCCTGGTTGTATTTAATATTTCCAAAATGACCAAGCTTTGCTATCAGTCTTCATGATTTGGCTGAGTAAATCCATCTAACATCAAATACATTTGATTATAAGATCATTTCTTTAATGAGATATCTGTGTGCTTTTGCCTCCAGAATACCTGAACAACCAACTTGAAAGCTCAAGTCACCAGTACCAACTCTGGGATTCCTGAAAGATACATGTTTTCCTTGGTTATTACTTCTTCATGCAGGATAGTCTTAGTGATGTTTTTTCTCATAGAGGACATATTTGAAGTTACAAGCTTGTACCAAATGCTACACTACTCAAAACCCACATTTTCAGCAAATGGCAATTACTCTTTGACCAGTCTTTCTGTTTACTGATTTAACCTATATTAGCTACCATATTAAGGAGACATATCATCATGGTATTTAGGTACCTTGTATGTAAACAGAAAACTATGTTTAGTTCCTTCCACAGAAAGATCTATGCAGCCAGGTGTGGGGATACACAGTGCTGCTGCACCTCAGCTTCGCTCTTTGTCAAAACAGCTTTTTATCTTTTCATGACCTTCAAAACAACACTTATAATTAAACCTTAGGATTAGTGTAGGCAACCCCTGAGAGCTCAGTGCAAGGCATTGCCAGATTACTTCACAGAACACTTAGGGAAAAAAGAGGATATGAAAATACAAAAAATGGTATAAAGCATGATAAGTTGCATATGTAAGAATATCACTTAGAGACAAAGCTAACAAAACAATGTACTCATTCTTTATATTTATTTTCTATTTATTTTGCTCTTTTACATTTAAAGCATTTAGTACTACAATTACAAGTATATATAGTAGAGCTCACATAAAATCACCATCCCAGTCTCTTTCCAGAGATCTCTATACTGTGTGACCAGAATAGTTTGTATCACCCAGTCTCCTTAGAACTCAAGAACAGATACCTCTTAGTCTTTTTCCGAGCAGTATAAAAACAAAAAAGCCAGCAGTACTCCAGCCTTTAGATACCCTATTAACTGGTCTTTAGTTGCTGTTAAACAGAAATCAAAACCAAAGCCAAAATTGTACAGATACTGGCCCCAGACTTCTACAAGACTCTTGCCCCGTAAAGCGTTTTCTCCATAAAGCAGTAAAATCAACTAGGAAGGAATGAATACTGCTCGCATTCAGTTTTGTTTTTTCTCCCTCCCTCTTCAGCAAAGACATAATCTCAGTCTAACCATGCAGCTAACACTCACATCTAAGTTTTTTAGGATGTATAAATGACAGCTGCTCTCTTTCCAGCTTTCCACTGCAGAAAATAAAGTATGATCCTACTAAGCTGTATCCTTGATGAATTTCCTGGAAAGGTGCTTACCCATATCTACAGTGGAAGCAGAAGCAGGAGTTGCACCATGCAGCATCTCATTCTGCTGTACTACGTGATGTAATCACTAGATATATGGAACTGTACTTTTAGTCTTTCCCTGTCCCTCTCACATGGAAACATGTTTGCCCAAAAGTTGAGCCCTAACTGCTTTGTGCACCCATGCTGCAGTGAACTGAATAAAGGTTTCTGGACTTAAGCACAGGCTCAGAACTCAAGCACTGGACTGAAGCTTTAAGCGAGTCAGAGGCATCCATGTAGATATGCAAATTCTCTCTTAGCACTTTCTCATATCTGAGGGAATATTTAAGTTGTCTGCATCAATGCAGTCATTGCCTCTTTACGGCAAGTGCAAAACATCCATACTTGAAGAAGACACTACTCTAAGAAATAAGGTATTTCTGTTTCTAATGACTACTGGGAATGTTCCATGTTAGCAGTTTTTTATTATTTGTGGTATTTATCATCTCATTCTTATTAAAGGCAAAATAACCTACCTTTCAAATACAATCATAAAATGCAGTTGGCGATGAAAACACCACCATGTTTATAGAATCATAGAATCATAGAATCATTAAGGTTGGAAAAGACCTCTAAGATCATCAAGTCCAACCATCAACTAACACCACCATGACTCCTAAACTAGCCCCTGGAGTGCCACGTCTACACCTTTTTTGAACGCCTCCAGGGTAGACGACTCCACCACCTCTCTGGGCAGCCTGTTCCAGTGCCTAACCACTCTTTCGGTAAAGAAATTCTTCCTAATGTCCAATCTAAACCTCCCCTGACGCAACTTGAAGCCATTTCCTCTCGTCCTATCGCTAGTTTCTTGGGAGAAGAGTCCAGCACCCGCTTCCCTACAACCTCCCTTCAGGTAGTTGTAGAGAGCGATAAGGTCTCCCCTCAGCCTCCTCTTCTCCAGACTAAACAACCCCAGTTCTCTCAGCCGCTCCTCATAAGACTTGTTTTCTAGTCCCTTCACCAGCCTCGTTGCCCTTCTCTGGACACGCTCCAGCACCTCAGTGTCCTTCTTGTACTGAGGGGCCCAAAACTGAACACAGTACTCGAGGTGCGGCCTCACCAGTGCCGAGTACAGGGGCACGATCACTTCCCTACTCCTGCTGGTCACACTATTCCTGATACAACCCAGGATGCTGTTGGCTTTCTTGGCCACCTGGGCACACTGCCGGCTCATGTTCAGCCGGCTGTCGACCAGCACCCCCAGGTCCTTTTCTGCCGGGCAGCTCTCCAGCCACTCTTCCCCAGGCCTGTAGCGTTGCATGGGGTTGTTGTGACCAAAGTGCAGGACCCGGCACTTGGCCTTGTTGAACCTCATACAGTTGGCCTCGGCCCATCGATCCAGCCTATCCAGATCCCTCTGCAGAACCTTCCTTCCCTCGAGCAGATCGACACTCCCACCCAGCTTGGTGTCATCTGCAAACTTGCTGAGGGTGCACTCAATCCCCTCATCCAGATCATTGATGAAAACATTGAACAAAACCAGCCCCAGAACCGAGCCCTGGGGAACACCGCTCGTGACCGGCCGCCAACTAGATTTCACTCCATTCACCACCACTCTCTGGGCTCGGCCATCCAGCCAGTTTCTTACCCAGCAAGGGTCCTTATTCTTGGGTTTTGATTGGTACCAGAATCAGAAGGATAAAACTGACTCCAGAAGGCTGTTCTTTAATTAAAGCTGGCTAGACACATGACCAAGCCTGTTCTAACAGGGCCTAAATCTCACCTGATTTGCCACCGTTGAGAATTTGGCTTACAGAATATTCAGTTTTCAGGATATCTGTGTCCCACCTGTGTGTTTTGTGTTTCTCCATCTCTCCCTTTTATGTATCCCTACTTTGTTCTGTATGAAACTGGGATATGACCCTTCCTTTTTTTGTTTTCAGGAGATCACTGGTTCTGTCTTCTATCTCATCTTGGATGTAGTAGATACTGAATGCCATGTACTCAGCAAAAAGTTGTGGAAGAACTGTAAAGCCAGATCTGCTCATACAACTGTAAGGATTTTATTTTCTTATTTCACCTCAGGTATGATGAGTTACTCAGGTACTACTAATGACAGCAAAATCCCTACACATGCATTTTTAGTAAGCAGCAGAGCTTAGAAGAAATCAAAACCCATTTTTTAAGGTCCTCAGTTTTCCTCTGTACTTTCTAATCAGTTTATAGACTGGTGGGATTTATTTTAAAAAATGAAAATGAAAAGAAAGTTTTTGACCAGAGCTCATAAGCAGACTTACCTAAATAGCCGTGCTAGGACACTATTTAGAATAAATGGTTTGCTTTTAATAGCAGCCCTGTAAGAGTTTATTTTAAATACAGCCTGTCAAGAAAGGAATAAAAGAAACTCACTTTTATATAACATGCGATTTTTGGTTTAGTTTAATTCCGCTTTTATTCTGACAACTTTGCAAAAATTGTACTGAAAGAGGAGAAAAAAGAAAGCTCGCAAGATAAGCTGTAAAGACAGAAAGTGATCTAAGACTGTTGCTACAGGTGACCAAAATGATTCTGAACAAGTGAAAAAAAACCTTACAAAATGAAGAATGATGAGAAAGAAACTTCACATGTGGGGAAAAAAAAAGTTATGATTAAGTTGTCCTGGGCTCTTTCTTAAGGTCAGACAGTTTTCATTTTTAAATGAAAAACTGGAAAAAATAAAAAGAATTCTGCTCACTTCTGCTTACAGCGCTTTCAGCAGGAAAAGGGTGCAAAGAATGTATGGTTGATATGGCTTCTGTGAAGTCAAGAAATGCATAGTCCTAGAGGCCTTGATCATACATGTGGCAATGTTTAAGAAGCACTCAGAGGATATACAATCAACTTTTAAAAATAAAGGTACAATGGATATTAATAGGCTAGTTTTCTGCCATAAAGTCAGAGTTTCTTTGTGTGCAGGGGTGATCCTACTGTGCCACAAAACTGATTTAGGGTCTTTCCTACCATTCTCCTTCCTTACTATGGACGTAGGGAAAAGTGGGAAGCTGGAAGACAGGTGACTGGATCCAGACACTCTGATCTGATCTCCAGGTTTAAGCGCTCTGTGTTGTAGACATAGACCCAGCTCCCGGTGTGGGGGCCTGGCCAGGGAAAGCACTCTGTGACACTTGGGCGTTTCTTAGCTGCCAGAAGAGTGGCGTTGTGTAGGACATCCTGCAGACAAGCACTGCACCTGTAGAGCTCAGAGTTACACCAGGGGAAGATCTGGCCTTTTATTTCTAAAGGAGATACTTAGAAATGTGCTTCATTGCCATTTGAGCGTTAACACAGCTTTATTCTTGAAAAGAATTTCATGACTGCAAGGAGAAAATGAACCACTCAGTCTAGGTACTAGATGATCAGCGCAAAGGGTGCAATATAAATTGTTTCTAAATGTTTATATTGTTTTAGGTTTATGGTCAATGCAAAGCAATTATCTACATTAATCAGGCAAGAAATATTGCTCATCTGCATACTTATGAGTGCATTTTACAACCAGGTATGTCTTTATTTAACACACTCACTTTAAAAAAGGACTGGAAAAACACTCTTTGCCATATAGCATTACTTTAAATTTTAATTGTAATTATGGCACCACAGCATCTCCATTAGCTTTTAGCTGCCCTAATTTTCTGAAGTCATTGATCATAAATTCAGTGCGGTCCTGCAGCTCAAAGCAGTGCAGTAATAACTGTTTTCATCTCTGGGAAACCCAGCAGAGCCTCTGTATGGGCTTTTCCCCTCTGGTCCAAAAAGCATTTTTATGGGTTTGTGAAAGGCAAGTAAAAACAGCAAACTGTCGGTAGGTTGAGCTTTTTTCTGCAGTGTCTCTGCCTCCACTGCAACGTTTTTATGGGTCTACAAATTCATAAAGATTCAAAATCCTTGAGTGAATCAAACCAGATATTGTTACTCCAGGGGACTGGAGGGCACGTGGGTAGGTTTGGGGGCATAGATGCATTTACAGTGACCTACACTATCAACATGCTCTTATGGTTATGCTTTCTCTAATGACATTGTTCTGTTTGAATAAAAAGTTCCACCCAGATATATTCAGACATTATGTCCTGACTGCCCAGTCGATGACTGTCCAAGTGAGCCCAAATATTTGGAGGCTGCTGTTCAAAGCCTTGCCAAGTTCAATGAAAAGAGTGAACAAACTCATTATTTCTCTGTCCTCAATGTCACAAGAGCTTCAATGCAGGTAAGCCAAGGCTCATCTGACTTGCTTTAGCTCTCAAGAAGTATGGATCCAGCTGTTATACTTTATATGATTTGTTATGTCTTACAGATTGTTTACAATTTGTATCTGTATAGTACAGAGAATACTTCTATGCAGAATTCTCCTGGGAAATGAGGATCTGCATTGATCCAAGACTTTGAAGCCATTTATTCCATAAAGAAGGGCTTTATGTAAAACTCAAGACACAGATTTGCGTTCCAAAGTTTAGGAAAGCTTCGCTGTGATCTCTTTCTTCTACCACCCCCATGAATTAGTGACTCCCTGATAGAAAGTATTTAATAAAGCACAATCATCCCTTCCAACACATACCTGTAATTCACTGAATGACTTTAAACATGGTTTAAAACTAATTTTAGACTAACAGAGAGTTAATGATCTCCTAGCTACATCCTGTTTGTTTACCACAGTAAAATCCGGTCTCTCTAAAATTCATTATCTATAGATAACAAGGTGGTTTTCACTCTTTGTCTCAAACTGTTAGATATTACTACAACACAGTATTTAATCTCTCCCATTTTCCAACCCTGAGTTACTTGCATTTCAGAAATAGAAAAAGTCATCCTGTTCATTAAAGCAGCCAGAAATTATCAACAAGATGCTGAAGAGGGTCTTTGGATATGTAGTTCTATGTGGATGCTAACTTATTACAAAAACCAAATACATTTCAACTATAGCTAATCCATGAGTTACTAGGATTGTGCATATATAAGAAGTAAAAAATAACCAGGCAATAAAGCAGTACTGGCAAAAAATCATTCTCCTGTAATAGAACTAACAGTAATGCCCCAAATATAACCTGCTCCTTACACTCTTAGCAGGAGTTTTACATCTGTTTCAAGGTCTGTAGGATTCTTCCTTCTTCCTGACACATGCACAATGTCTAATTGCCACTGGTCTCTCATTAACAGTGGGTCGTAGGTCCCGCATATTTTGTAGAGTTTTTAATTCAGGAGACATCCTGCTCCAAAAATGACACGATTGCTGACATCTCCAAGTGCAAGCCACTTTCATCGGAACTAGGTGTAAGTACTTTTCCTTGTATAAACACCTATTTTTCAGATACTATGATTCCTCAGTGAATACTTAGCCTGTCCCTTTGGTTCCTTGCAGACAAGAATCAAAGCCCACAGGCAGTTTTTTATGGGTTGTAGCTCTATACTGTCTTGCAACTGTACAAACTGCTTTAGAATAGAGAAAACATTTCAGTAGAAGTTCTGAATTCTTACCTAGAAGTCCATGAACAAAGAAAACAGAAAAAAATACCATCCAGAAAAAGGCGGGGTAGCCATTGCCTTACAAAACTGAATCATTCTTAGGGATTTCTTCCAAGTAAACAGACATAGACAATAAAACACAAACAATGCATAAAGAGTCTGTTCATACAACAATCAGGTCAGCTAAGGAAAACTTTTAGGAACTAAGGAAAAAATTATAAGAGAAACTGAAAGACTAAATGGGCATGCTGCCAAGAGATAACATGTCAAGCCCCATCTTAACTGAGATCCAAGCCGTGTTACCTACGGGCCAGTAAAAACACAACTATTAGAAAAAACATTTTTTCATGGTTTCTTTCTTCATGGTGTGAAATTGTTTTTGCCTGAAAAATGATATTATGTTCTATTACACAACTTGCCTGCATGGGGATATTCTGCTGCAGCAGAACTTAGGTGTGCTGTTGTAGTTGGGCCTTAAGTGGCCAGCTTATTTTTACTATCGTGTTACCTAATCCTCCTTTGCAAACATAAAGCCTTTTTCAAAATGCTGCCTGCCTTTGTAAGCTTGCCAATCCCAAAATAAAAGTTTGCCCAAGGTGCTTATCCCTACAAATACATGTAGAAGCTATAACTATTCAGCCTTTCATAATCACTCATTTTACAAGATAGGAGCTAAGTATCAGTGCTACAATGTGAAAAAATGCTTGCATTTTCTTCTTCCAGCAAATAGGTTTCTGCAAAGGCTCTGTAGTAAACAGTCACTTGGAACATGAACAGTCTGTCAAAGTATCCTGTGAAATCTACAGTCTGCAGGTATTTCTTAATCTAATCTTAATATTGCAAGAGTAATACTCCTTTACAAAACAAGAATTGAACTCTTGAAAGCCCAGCCATTTTTAAATTTTCTTATTGACAAAGATATGGGCTTCAAGAGAGTGATAAGGCCAAATCAGGAAGAAATCTCTCTTGTGATAAAACAGACTGTTGCTAGGTGGATAAAAAGGCAATAGAATAAGTACAGAGTCAATCATACCGAATGTGTTCAGAATGCTCTACAAAGAACTTGTAAATAACAAAGCGAATGCAAAGAACAATAACTGTGTAGTTATCCAAGTTTCACGTGCCCATCTCCACTGGCATAAGAAGTAGTTCCATCTACCTATCCTTTGGGCTTCTCTTCTGCAGCTGGTCTTAGCAGACTGGAACTGCAGTAGATCCTTAGTGTGAAGGGTGACCTTCTTCATATCTGAAAGAGTTTGTAATTGCGTCAATATAGGTAATGCTTATTGCCTGTTATTTAGGATCCTGCCACTGAAGAGGGGAAACAGCAAGCTAATGAGACACTTGGAAAATCCAGCCAGACTCAACAACAAACTTCCCCTTCAGAAACCAATCCTTTCTCCCCACACCTAGAAAAAACAGTGGGCTGTGTTAAAATTCTACCCCCTTCAATTGAGGACATCTCTTTCCAAAATCTACCAGAAAGTCAAAATGAACATAAAGATGGAAAGCCAGTTCCACCCGAGGCTGTAGGATCTACACCCAGTCTTGATGGAGAAAAGACTCAAGTAAGCAAACCAGATTTGACCAAACCCGTCACTGGACCCGTTATTCTCCCTTTTCCTGAAGAACTTTCTCTATCAGACTCATGCCCAGGAGAAGCAAAGGGGAAAAATTCCATCCTCCAGCCTTTGCTGCCTAAAAAGCCTACCAAAGTCTAGCCAGCATCCAATCACCTCAACTGCCTGCAACAAAATAACGGCCACAATGGCAACCCGGTCTTTCAATTTGTGTAACATCTTTAAATAAATAAATTGCTTATTAGAGTCTTCATCTTCGGAGTTCTCAGTTTTAAGAAAACACATGAATACATTAGAAAAAGAAATTTAACTGGGGCATTTTCCAATAAAAGAATTCTCAAATTCCTCCCATCAGTAAGAGCATGAAGGAAAGGTAACTGTGGAAGGTAAAAGAACTTGCGGGGCTGAGACAGCCCAAAGGCATCAGAAAAAAATATCCTCAGTAGCAAAAGTCTGTCAGGGCACAGTATGGGATGGCCGCTCCCCAAGGGATGGTGAGATGGAGCCAAGCATGATAACCAGGCTGGCAGGGCACAGTATGGGATGGCCGCTCCCCAAGGGATGGTGAGACGGAGCCAAGCACGATAACCAGGCTGGCAGGGCAGGGGCCTGTCCCGTGGCACCTGAGTGAGGTGAGAAGGGCAGACCCAGGGGTGGTAGTCAGGCTATAGGCCAGACCACCACGCACGTTCATGGGCGATGAGGCAGGCCTGGCCTGAGGTCGAGCCAGGAACATGAGTTAGCAAGTGAGGGTCAGCATCAGGTCTAGTTATGGCACCCAGAGTAAGACGCAGCCCAGTGGTCTCCAAGCAAGTCCACAGTGATGAGGCAGGCCTGAGGCCAGGCCAGGAAAACAGGCTGCAGGCCTGAATCGGGGTCTGGATCAACAGGGCCCACGGCCGGGCACAGGCACCACTGCGACGCAGCGGGAGGTGCAGCTCAGGCAGGAGCCAAAACGCTACAGCCTCAGGTTAAAGCAGCTCCCGTGGGAAAGGGGGTCAGGTATGCCCTGGCCGTGGCCTCCCTGCAGCGCTGCCTGGGAGCCTGTCCCCAGGGTCACCGAGGGGAGCGGGGACAGCCCCGAGCCCCAGCAGCCAAGCCTCCAGGAGAGGGGATGCTCTCAGGGCCCTCGCAGTCACCCCTGGTGTAACGGTGTATAAGCGGGGAAGAGGACTTCAATGCTGTTCAGCATTAAAAGCTAGTGGGGTTTTATTACTTTATGGGTTAACTTCTTAATTATAGTGTGATGAGCTTAGCCTATTTTTTTATTTCTCGTGGAAGATCTCAAGAAAGATTATTTTTTTCCTAATGCTTTATACCCTCACTTAAAGAAAGTGGAAAAGGCTACCCACGTGTGAAACCTCTGCACATAATTCTGGCTGGTGGAGAATCAAGCCTAGGCTATTCAGATTCTTATACTTTGCTGATCCTGCTGTGCAGGAAAAATGATGATTTACAAAATCAGCCTAATTATTTCTTGAGATAGGTCATATTAACTGCCTTATAATAAAAGCTACAGGGACGCTCTACAGCCTGTAGCTAAGAAAAATCAATTTCACTAAAGCCAGACATAGCAACTGTACTGACAATAACAAATATAAATAAATGAGAAGACAAGAAGAAGAAAAAGAGTGAACATGGGAAACAAATGTCATTTGTGGCCAGGAGTACGCTGATATTTACAATAATTATGGGGCTCGTATGAGACTGCAGAGCCTTTCTCTAGTTGCCACCAGATTTGTAAAATCATTTGTTCAAAACAAAATCAATAAAATATTATTGTTTCTGAAGCTTTTATGCCACTGAATCATCCCTAGAGATGCTGGATAATTTCTCCATTCAAAGAGCCTTTCAACAAAAAATTATGGTTTTGTTAAAGTATTCTGGCACTACATAATTTGATTAAAATTATTATTTTATTATTATAAATAAAATATAAATAAAAGTATTATTTTATTTTGAGTGGAGACAAAATAATATTGAAATATTGTATGGAGTTATGTTCACAACAAATATGTTTGCTTTTTCAGTTTGCAAAACTCCTAAAAACATAAATTTTATATAAAGGAGTAATTTAGTCGCTTCAAAGATTGAAATAAGCCAAAAAGTGATGCGTGAAATACATCAACTGAGCAAAAAATAATGCCATTTCAATTCCACATCATGAGAAATTTCAACATATTTTGGTTTCATTCATTTCAGAGCAGAAAACAATTCAAAATCAGGTAGTTCTCAAAAAATCATAAAATTCAAGTTCTATCCAATTCTTAACACAGTATGAGCTCTAGGCTGTGCCAGAATTTCCCTTTTTATCAAGTCATCAAATTACAGCATCTTGTTTTTCCCTCGGGAAGTTTCACCTTTGCCAGCTCACATTTCCCTAACACGACCAGTGCATTCTACCTTCCTGCACAGGAACTGCTGATTTGCCACATGCCAAAATCAGGGATACCAGGCGTCACTCCATGCCCTCACACAGAGCACCATTGGCTTTAGTGAGTCAGAGGACAAGAGCATTGGGGCAACAGTCTGCCACACTTCAGTGATTTTCAAAATGCTTTTTTTGCCCCTCTTTTCAGTTAATCGCCATACTTCTCACTTCTGCTGTTTTATACTGCGGTCTCTTTTATTAACTGTTTGCATGTTGATTCTAATCTCAGTGTGGCTTCATCAGTTTAATGACACTACTGAGATTTATATCAACATATGTAACTGGATTCTTCCCCAAAAGGAGTACTGGGGAAGAAATCAGCTTCATTAACGGCTAGCCACAGCCAAGAATACCCTATTTCAGTTAGTTCTCTTTCTTGACTACAGCTGCTTACAACAGCAAATTGAACAGCAACAGCAGCAAGTGAAGATAAATGGAGTAGAGTTGGTGTGAACGAAAACAGGGGGAGTTAAAGAGAACATCTGAAAGTCTGGATGCACAGTTTTGAGCATTCAGTTTGGATATTGTTTAGCTTGTTCTGCAGACAAGGCTCAGAAATGACATTTGAATCAATACTTTCTCTAGCTTGGATCTGAGATTTGAGTTCAGAGACTTCTATTATTTAAAAATAAATACCAGAAGGGGTGTTTATCTAAGTCGTAACTGTATCTACAGCACAGATCAGCAAGCACCAGTGGTCAGTGCAGATTCATGGGCATTTCCTTTATTTGCTGTGACCACTTCAGCACAGCGATTCCTGTACCCAGCTTTCAGTGTCACCTAGGCCACCACCAATATTTACCATAATTGAGGCCTGGTACTAATGTCCAAGACTAATTTTCTGAACTGCAAGTAGGAGACTGATGATGTATAGTTTCTGTGTTTCATTTGTCCTCAGGACATACCTGGATACTGCCGCACTCCCGGGTGGCATTGATATGATTAACAGCTGATAACATTTAGTCATCACTACTTCAAATCCTGCTGCTGATTCAGCAGATTTATGCCAATCTCTGAGCAGGCCAGCACTGTGGCTTTCTCCCTCCAGCACGCCCACATGGACAGATAAGGGCACAGGATGCAACATACCTGGTCTCCACACATTTACTCTGTGTAACAGCATGACCAGACAGGACTGCAGCAAATCCTCTAAAAAACATGCCCAGATAGTGCCGAACCTCTCCATCTTCTGGCCTGGTCTCTCACCTTCTAGCCAAACTGAGCAAAACAGCTGGCAGTAACAC
Source organism: Fregata magnificens (assembly GCA_013389945.1). NCBI lineage: Eukaryota > Metazoa > Chordata > Aves > Suliformes > Fregatidae > Fregata > Fregata magnificens. Next base: position 310,724 of record WAAD01008277.1, read on the forward strand.
ACCCTATGTACCTTCAGTCACAGCCCAAATGCTCTCTTCTCCTATGTCATGGTTTAACCGCAGCCGGCAACTCAGCACCACAGAGCTGGTCGCTCACTCCCCTGCAGTGGGATGGGGGAGAGAACAGGAAGAGTAAAAGTGAGAAAATTCATGGGTTGAGATAAATACAGTTTAATAGGTAAAGCAAAAGCCGCGCACGCAGCAAAGCAAAACAAGGAATTCATTCACTGCTTCCCATGGGCAGGCAGGTGTTCAGCCATCTCCAGGAAAGCAGGGCTCCATCACGCGTAATGGTTACTTGGGAAGACAAATGCCGTCACTCTGAATGTCCCCCGCTTTCTTCTTCTTCCCCCAGGTTTATAAGCTGAGCATGACGTCATATGGCATGGAATATTGCTTTGGTCAGTTGGGGTCAGCTGTCCCAGCTGTGTCCCCTTCCAACTTCTTGTGCACCCCCAGCCTACTCGCTGGTGGGGTGGTGAGAGAGGCAGAAAGGGCCTTGACTGTGTAAGCCCTGCTCAGCAGTAACTAAAACATCCCTGTGTTATCCACACTGTTTTCAGCACAAATCTAAAACAGCCCCATACTAGCTACTATGAAGAAAATTAACTCTATCCCAACCAAACCCAGCACATCCTCCCAGGACTGTGAACTGTTAAGTGCTGCTTCTCCTTGTCCAGCAGAAAACAGGTCAGTAACGCACAGAAGCCCTCCATCCAGTCACTGGAGATGAGAAGTGGTTGGATTTTGGCAGACAATTCCCAATTCACTTTTCAATTTTGTTTCACAATTTTTCAACACTTATTGATCTTATGATATTATATAATCCATTATTAACTTGCTATCTGGGCAATGTCCAGCTAAAATCTGGTCTGATGTTTATTTGAACAAACACTCCAGTTTCATATGGACAAAGTTTTTTATTCAGGCACAGATAACCAATGGTCAGTGACCTCCAGGACTGTTGATGTTTTTGCCAGATACTATCATAGAATCATAGAATCATAGAATCATTAAGGTTGGAAAAGACCTCTAAGATCATCAAGTCCAACCATCAACTAACACCACCGTGACTCCTAAACTAGCCCCTGGAGTGCCACGTCTACACCTTTTTTGAACGCCTCCAGGGTAGACGACTCCACCACCTCTCTGGGCAGCCTGTTCCAATGCCTAACCACTCTTTCAGTAAAGAAATTCTTCCTAATGTCCAATCTAAACCTCCCCTGACGCAACTTGAAGCCATTTCCTCTCGTCCTATCGCTAGTTTCTTGGGAGAAGCCTTTATCTCTGAATATAGGTGAGGCATCATGAATGCAAAAAAAAGGGGCAGTAACATTCAAAGGGTACTGAATAAGATAGGCTAGTTTATTTATGCATACACTGGCTACGCATTTGTTTAGATTTTTCAGCTACCCTTCTCCTACACTCATCTCTGGCCAATCAAAGAGATTTAAAAAGCAAGGCGCAGACATCAAAGTTCTCAAGATAGGTCTAAAAATCAAGTTATTTTATAAAATAAGTTAATTATAAATTCTATTTGTCTGATGTCAGAACCTGCGCATTGTACACACTTCATGGTTAAACACTTTCCTCTGCATCTCTGAGATTATACATGTTAAGCAGCTGTATTCAGAACATACGTATATTATTTTGATTTCAAAGGTAGATTTGAAAGACCTCCCACTAGATATAATCATAAATACTATAGAATCATAACAGTTGCCCATACTTCCCTTATGTTAACCTACTACAGCTTATAAGAATGAGTTAAAGCTTAAATTTTAAGAACAGTATAATGCCACAAGCCCTATGTCCTGGTTTCAGCTAGGATAGAGTTAATTTTCTTCCGAGTAGCTGGTATAGTGCTGTGCTTTGGATTTAGTATGAGAATAATGTTGATAACACACTGAGGTTTGAGTTGTTGCTGAGTAGTGCTTACACCAGTCAAGGACTTTTTCAGCTTCCCATGCTCTGCCAGGTGCACAAGAAGCCGTGAGGGGGCACAGCCAAGACAGTTGATCCAAACTGGCCAAAGGGATATTCCATACCATATGACATCATGGTCAGCATATAAACTGTGGGGAGTTGGCTGTGGGGGCAGCAATCACTGCTCGGGGACTTGCTGGGTGTCAGTCGGTGGGTGGTGGGCGGTTGCATCACTTATTTTTCCTGGGTTTTTTTCGCTCTCTCTCTCACGTTGTTTTCATTTTCATTACTATTACTATTATTACTATTATTATTGTTGTTGTTATTATATTTTAATTATTAAACTGTTCTTATCTCAACCCACGAGTTTTCTTACTTTTGCCCTTCCGATTCTCTCCCCCATCCCACCGCGGGGGGAGGGGAGGGTGAGCGAGCGGCTGCATGGTGCTTGGTTGCTGACTGGGGCTAAACCACGACACCCTGAAAAAGTCAAATCCCTTGGAACTTCCTCTGACTCCTTTCTTAACATCAAATTCTTAACCCCACCTTTTTCCCCAGCCTCTCAAGCCCCTCACCAAACAGGTCAGTCTTGCAACAGATCCTTAAGGTCATCAACTTACAATTAGGGTGTTTTTTTCTAGAAAGTAATTTGCAGCCAAAGACACTGAGGACAAGACAAGGAATACTGACACCCTTTTTGTTCCCTGTATTAGTTCTTGAGGCCTCCTAAGCAATGAGACTTTTGTAACTACATTGTCAACCTGCACACTTGACAATTGGTCTCCTCCAAATAGGTTTTGAACCTAAGGTCTCTTTGAATGAAATTTGATAGATAAGGTGATGAAGCTTCTAAAAGTTTGATAAAAAACTGGTGACTGGTAAAGAAAAATAAGCTGCAGGCAGGGAGGGGAAGCTATAGCTGCAGCTGCTGCTTTGAAGACCATAACCCAAGCAAATTTGTATAACATTGCATTTGCATCAGAGGGCACCCTGTTCACACCCAGGAAATAAAAATGAGACATGAATGAAGATATGATGCATTTACATATTTTTCCATCATACTTGGGGGCATTTCTGTTAAACGTGAAGTTACCCCCAAAACTGCAAAACTTTTTTTTTTTGCACCAAGATGTAAAATCAGGCCACCCTGGTCTGAAGTTATGAGGCATCACAGACTAAAAAAAAAGTAAAGAGAAGCTAGCAAAGAATTCTTCTATAAGCAGCTGGAGCCCCATGTCTCTCTGTTAGCTGTACTCTTGCGTAGGAGCAGAAACAACAGCAGCTGCAGAGCAGCACAGGCTACAAGATGGATAAGGTCTTGCTACCTGCATAATTGACTGAGCCGTGCGATTTGATAATCCCAGCCTGTGAGTGAAGTGCTACTGCAGAAGGTAGAGAACAGTCAGCTAGCGTTAACAGTGGTCCTCCCAAGAAATCAGAGGTATCTGTAAATAGTTATGGTTATAGTTTAGGAAAGGAGTAATTGGTTATTGAATATTATCTCCTTTATTTGTCAGGTCTCTTTTCCTTTTCCCCCTAGAATAAAGGTCTATTTATTAAGCATTTGATACCGTGTTTTTTAAGTGCAGAAGATAAGCCACTTTTTGGTGTGTTCTCCCAGATTTCTGGAGAGAGGTTTAGGATGGATGTTTATTACCAAGTCCTTAAAGTTTGAATGTGGATCACCTTTTACTGTTGCAAGTCAAGCCTTGGTAAAAGTCATAGAAATAAACAAGCTTTTGATAAGCTAGTCAAAAGAAATGTCATGTTTGGATAAATATTCTTATTCCTGCCAGCAATCTGTTTATAGAAATAGCTTCATTAAAACAACACACAAAACTTAAAAGCAATAAATATAAAACCAAAATAAGTATTAAAAAAGGTATCAAACTGGATGAGAAACGATAAAAATACATTATACTCTCTCAAGTACAACCAATATTTAATGAACCGCTCTGACTGTGCCTGGAGTGCTTGTACATGCTGTACTTTAATCATAGAGTCCAATATTTCTTTTTCAAAGAAATCAAAGATAAAACTCTCTACAGCGGGAACAGAATCTTACTTTTACTTCTGCAGTCAATTTTGCAGGAATTCTACATTTTCTACTGTTTATTCATAGTATTTCTATTTCATATATAAAAAATACATAAGCCACTGTCAAGAAAATGATTGGTGTCACAATGAACAGCACAGAACAAAAGGAGAAGAAAAGAACAAACAATCTGCAAAAAATAGACGACTAAGGGAATTATGTTATAAATTACCTAATCTGATGCCTTTCTTCAATATGACTGCCCATTTGAAAAATTAAACAGTATTGTAAGTAGTGAATGGGGGGGTGATTTGGAACACAGCAATGATGTGAATATTATTTTTAAGTGATGAGATGTATTTCAAATGCCTTTGATTATTTACACAACATTTATTTCACTGCTTTTTTTCAATCGTCCAGAAGAAATTCTGAATTATTGTAATGAAACATTATAAAAACATAAACAAAAGAAATGCCCTATTGCATTGAAGCAGTGGTTCATCCAGCCCATTATTCATCTCTCACAGTGGCAAAAGGTAGTTGTGGTTAGGAGAAACATATGACCTGCCCCCTTTCTGCAAACCATTCCCCTTGTACTTTTCCAGTACCCAGAATCATTGTACTAGGGATTTAAAAGAGTACTTATCTGCTTAGTCCTTCTAGTATCCACTTGAGGTCCTGCTGTCCATGAAGTTTTCTAACCCATTTCTGACCCTGCTGGTACTGTCTGCCTCCACATCTTTCTGCAGCAACAAGTTCCAGAAGTTCACTACCCATTGCATGAGGACTATTTTTATCCACTTTAAACTGATTCACACCAGTTTTGAGTGCCCCCAGTTCTCATATTGTAAGATTCTCCATTTAGCTTATCTACCACCAGAGAACTGTTAAGTGTGTCCTGAACAAACTAGAAAAGAAAGCCACTGCTTCAGCTCTATGCATTTTAAAATGTGGTTTCTTAGACACCAGACATGCTAAATATTGGATTTTTTTTTAATAAGGATTAATGAATCATAGAATCATTAAGGTTGGAAAAGACCTCTAAGATCATCAAGCCCAACTGTCAACCCAACACCACCATGACTCCTAAACCAGGCCCTGGTGTGCCACATCTACACCTTTTTTGAACCCCTCCAGGGATGATGACGCCACCACCTCTCTGGGAAGCCTGTTCCAATGTTTAACCACTCTTTCGGTGAAGAAATTTTTCCTGATATCCAATCTAAACCTCCCCTGACGCAACTTGAGGCCATTTCCTCCTGTCCTATCGCTAGTTTCTTGGGAGAAGAGTCCAACACCCGCTTCACTACAACCTCCTTTCCGGTAGTTGTAGAGAGCGATAAGGTCTCCCCTCAGCCTCCTCTTCTCCAGACTAAACAACCTCAGTTCCCTCAGCTGCTCCTCATAAGACTTGTGCTCTAGACCCTTCACCAACTTCATTGTCCTTCTCTGGACAAGAAGTGAGGTAAGGGTTAAGGATGGTTACCCATTATATTTCCCAATGTTTCTCACAAAAATAAGTCAAACGAAAACTTTGAAGTCAAACATATAAACCTAAGTCAATTATATAGCTAGCACCTTTTTCTATGAGAAGCTGATCCAACCCTTCACACCAACCACGATTTGGAAAATTTCTCATCTGAATCTGACCTTGTCATTTTGGATTCACATTGAATTTTTTGTGTTTTCTTATTCAGAGTTTGAATTTTGTATTCAAACTTCAGCCACTCCCTGACAAGTGATTACTGCCTTTTAAGAATGTATTAAACTGTCCTGAATAAAAGATTTTTGAATGCAACAGGACAACATCTTCTCCTTTCTGCTTAGCAGAGGATATTGGCATATTCTGTGAAAGGTATGAATCTTAGGATGTACTGAATTATTTTAATAAATACAAAAAAATTACCAGCAATTCTCTAAGGAAGTCTATGAAAGCTACTACAACCAAAGAGCACACAAAACTTAGATTGAGAATGCAAAGGCAGCTTTATGTCACTTCATGCCATGCCTAGATTATATCAGTATCAAGCCAGTCAGTCCCATTCTGTGTACCAGTCTGAAATGATGTAAAGCCAATAGAAGTCTACTATAAATTTTCTCGAGCTGGAAGAGCAGCAGGTACTCACATAGAAGCTATGGACCACCAGCTTGTAAGTGCACCTTGAGCTACATCCCTTTTCCAAATCTGAGAGACCTCCTTGTTTCCCTTTCACTAGTTCTCTGCTAGGTAAGGACCTGTAAAAACAGGGATATGGATATAGCCATCATTTGACCAAAAATATTTCAGCATATTTTCAGTTCAACTGTTTTTACAGTAAACAAAAAACCAAGACTGTACAATACCTGCACACATAAACTGGACCTTCTGAATGCCAGGCCCAGCAGCACACTGTTAGAAGCTAAGTATTTTTCACAGTAAAACACTGTTGCACAATGCCTGCTTGAAGAATCACAGACATAGTCCCTTTGATGGGTGGTCTAGAGAGTGTTATACAGCCTACTTTCCTCAAAATCTGCTCAATCACTATATGGTAACTTACTTGCTATTTGCAAACTTTAATCCAGGGTCAAGGTAATGGCTCTGTGACACAACACCTAAATTTATATAAAACCATGCCCTTTTAGCATTCATTTATAACTTTGGTGGGATACTCTGATTTAAAAGCAGACTACTGGCTTTGTCAGAGCATGGGCAGAAGTGACCTAGCACCGCAAACAAAATGCTGCTTCTAGCTTCAGCTTTTTCTCTAACATACTGCAGTGCTCTAACGCCCAAAACAAAACAAGCATTACACCTGCAGACTGTAATACCATTGGAACAGATGCAGGAGTGGCCTAGATTCGGTCAACAGACATTGCAGAGATGGCTATGTTTTTGGTTTACTCCGTGTTGCTGATGCACAAGAACTACATATAATAAGTATCAATTTAAAGGCTGATTTACACAAGACTGCAATTTTAAAATAATGAACCAGATCATTAAAAGCTTATGTTTATTGCTTTTAACAGAGCAATGTTGATGTAGTTCAATGAAACAGCTCTGATTTACACTATCTCAGTATTCATTTGTGCATGATTTATAGTACATAAGCTTGATTTTGAATGATGCTGAATGCCCTCTATTCTCCTGGCCGACAGGATGTTAGCATAAGAGGTGCTCTGAACAGTTTGATACAACATCAGAAATTAGTCTGTCCTGTCTGTCCAGGTCTCAGATGCTATGTTCAAAATGTATATTCGGAGGGTTTCTTATTCTGTGAATGTCTAACATTAATTAGATCAATGTATCCTGCAAGATGGGTATTTTGTTATTATCTTAATTTTGGAGATAGCTGGATAACTGGAGGAAAGGGAAAAAGGCAAAGGAAGCCAAAGGAGATGAAAATGCCACTCAGCAAAACAGAGGAAGGGCTGGATAGAGAATCCATATCACTAATTTCCTATTTCCTTCCTATTTCTGTTTCTGTTTCCTAGAGAGAATACATAAGCCTTTCTCAATGACTGCCTAAATGCCAAAGCAAACCAATAGCAGAAAAAGCAATAGAATACAAAATTTCATTAACTAGTAGATAAAGGAGACCAAGGACATGCAGATATACTAATGCACCCGGCTACCTTTTAGCTGCTTCGCTATGAAACTAGAATCCAGGCATACATGCACTGTTCAAGAAGTGTATTACACATCTCAGTATGGCAACCGAAAAAACAGGCTAGTTTTTGATAGACCTGCTTAAGACTGCCTGTTAGGACAAGAAAAAGCTCAGAAGGTGACCCAAAGCCCAGATTCCTACAGGTCTTCAGGAATACTTTCAAAAAAACTGATGGATTATTTTGCTTTTCGAAGACAAGGATGTGGCAAGTGATACTATTGGGTTTTATGCAACAGCCAGGTAGTATAAAGGGCTCATCTAGGAAGCAATCGGTCTTCTTCAGCATTAAGAGATTTAAACCCTCAAGTCTCCCATCCTTGAAGAATGCTGCTGCCATGCAGTTATGTGTGTGCCTGTGAAGTGGAGCCACTGGGCAGTAAGACCTGCAAAATTCATTGGATGAATGAGAAAAAGCATAGCTGTTTCTAAAAAGAAAAATCCCAGTGTTTCTACATTTTAACCAATTATTGACTGTATAAATTATAGAACCATAAGTTGGAATAGGGACCAGAGCTGCGGATTCACACTTCCATGGAATCACAGAATCACAGAATGGTAGGGACCTCTGGAGTTCATCTCATCCAACCACACTGCTTGAGCAGGTAGACCTAGAGCAGGGTGTACAGGACTGAGTCCAGGTGGGTTTTGAATATTTCCAGAGAAGGAGACTCCACAGCCTCTCTGGGCAGCCTGTTCCAGTGCTCTGTCACCCTCAAAGTAAAGAAATTTTTTCTCATGTTCAGGTGGAACTTCCTGTGTTCCAGTTTGTGCCCATTCCCCTTGTCCTGTCGTTGGGCACCACTGAAAAGAGTCTGGCCCCATCCCCTTGACACCCACCCTTTAGATATTTGTAAGCATTGATAAGATCCCCCCTCAGTCTTCTCTTCTCCAGGCTGAACAAACCCAGGTCTCTCAGCCTTTCCTCATAAGAGAGGTGCTCCAGTCCCCTGATCATCTTTGTAGCTCTCTGCTGGACTCTCTCCAGCAGTTCCCTGTCCTTCTTGAACTGGGGAGCCCAGAACGGGACACAGTACTCCAGGTGTGGCCTCACTAGGGCGGAGTAGAGGGGGAGGATAACCTCCCTCGACCTGCTGGCCACACTCCTTTTGATGCACCCCAGGATGCCGTTGGCCTTCTTGGCCACAAGGGCACAGTGCTGGCTCATGGTCAACTTGCTGTCCACCAGCACTCCCAGGTCCTTCTCAGCAG
>WAAD01008278.1:5822-28513 GCA_013389945.1 Fregata magnificens
CCTCGGCCCTGAGGAGGGGGAGTGTGGGGGAGACCCCCATCCCCATCCAAAAGGCCCGAGCGCGGCCTTTAGGAGCCCCCCAAAACCTCCTCCCAGCCGGTTCACCCCAAAACCGTGGGCCCGGTGAAAGCCACGGAGGTAAAGCGGGAGCGACCGTCGCCGCCGTCCTCCCACCCGTCAAAAGCTTCGGCCCAAAGGGAAGCTCCCGGTGGGAACGGTGGTGATGATCGGGCACCGGTGCGGTGGGAGAGCCCTGCCCGGCTCTCCGGCGGGGGTCCGTGCCGCCCGCCGCCATGGAGGAAGGCGACGGTCCCGCGGCAGCAACGTGGCGAAACCAGCGTCTCTTCCCCAAAGCGTTACCGGAGCTTCACCTGCCCAAGGGACGAGAAAGGAGACCACCTAGAGCTTCATCCCTCCGATATTCCGGAGGTTTCGGTAACGTCTCTGGATGCTGACGTCCACCCCAGCCCCTCCGGCGGCGCGGGGAGCTCAGCGCGGCGAGCAGAGGAGCGTCGTGTTCCCGGGAAACATCCCCGGGAACGAGGGGTATGGCGAGAACGTGAGCTCCAGCGAAGCGCCGGTGTCCGTGGATCCGCTGCCGGTGGGTGCTGAACCCATCGGGGGCTCTGCCGGAGGCCCCTCCGCCAGGCTGGGTGAGGGGGTTTGGACCGGGATGCCTCCAGGGCTTCCGATAATTGCGTGACGTGGCTGGCCGTAAACTTCAGGACGTTCCTTATACCGTACCGAAACACGGGAACCGGCTGGAGATATGGTAAAGGCCGTTGCGCTGCGGTACGAGCGCGGCCGTCCCAAAAGCTCCTCACAGGCCGCTGCTCACGGGGGTTCGTGCCGCCAGCTGCGTTTCTCTATCCCAAACCGAGCCGCTGCAGCAGCCGCCACCAAAAATCACCGGTAACTGGCAGCCGCACCTTTTTGGGAACCAAACAGGCCTTTTTTTTTTTTTTTTTAATTTTTCCTGAGTCGCAAGCCAGAAATTGGGTTTCTCCCACGTTTTTTCCAGTCGCGCACGTCCTTGGGTGACGAGACCCGTTCCAGTTTCACTGCACGGAGGTCAGACGCGGCCCAAAAGGCATTAGGTCTTGTTACGTAGCGCCGATTAATGCTGGTTTTTAGATCTTGTTACGTAGCGCCGATTAATTCTGGTTTTATCGCTCGGCGTTAGGCACCTTGTCCCAAGGTGGTGACTGGTAGCCAGACACCTCCGTGAAATACCTCCAGCGACAGAGAAAAACCGCTCCCGCTCCGGATGAAGACGTGACGTTCACCTGGCGAAGCAAACCCGGGGCTTGTCCCCCAGGTCCTTCTCTGCTGCTCCAGAAACCGGCCGTCGTTCAGCGCTCTCAAACGAGCCGCTCTCTTCCCGCACAGCCTTATCCCGGAGGGAGCCCGGGAGGGGCAGATTCCTCAGCCGAGCTCGCCTTTCCCGAGGCTCTGGGCGTGCTGGCGCAGAGCTAGAGGCTTTCCCCGAAGGCATCGCGCCCTTCGGGTGTTGGGACCTTTTCTTTAAAGCCATTTAACCTCAAAATTCAGCCCCCGAAGGCGCCCGGCTTGAAGGGCCCAAAAGCAAATTTCCCCTCCGTAATTAGAGAGGAATCCCATACGCTGCTGGTTGTCGCGGCCCTGGCATTTGGGGAAGCCGGCGTCATTCCAGGCAGAGCCGGCATCCAGGACCTGCCTTTCCCTTGACTTCAGGAGCGTGTTGCCCGTGACGCCACTTTTATTCTTCCTCTCACGTGTGGATAATAACTGTTTTTATTCGGGGCTTTATTTACCTCTCATTCATCATTCGTTGGCTGAAATTGCTCCGGCGGACGCGCCTCTGCTCGTTTAACTTCCTTCTGGCTACTTGAATCCGAGGTCTCCTTCCCAACCGGTACCGGCAGGGCCGGTTTTGCCGGGCAGCACGCGGCGCGGGGCTCGGCAATGCCGTTGCTCGCGCATCGGTTTGGGTCCTCCTCTCCGGTGCGCTTGCCACCCCGAAGCGCTCGAGGGCTTGGAAGAGGAAGGTAAAGAAGGCGTGTGGTTTACTGCGAAGCTTTGCGCTACGCGACGCAAAGGGGGAGACGTGTTTAAAGCATCGTTAGCGTCATTTAACGGGCCGTGGGTCCGTCTGCTCCCGGTTTCTCACCCCACAAGGTGGACGCTCGATTATTTTTAAGACCGGCCATATCTAAACGTCAGCAGTTCCCTCGCCTCACTCGTAAACTCCTTGCTTGTACGCCAAGAGGCGGTCAGTGGCTTTATACCATCGCGTTTCTTACCGAGTCAAGCAATTTGCTTTTTATTTTCTTTTAATAGTTCTCCTTTTTTACCTTCTTTTCCCCTCCTGGAACCATTGCACCTTTAAAGCACCCTGATCCGACAGAGCTACCCGGGCTCCTAGATAAGCGTCCTCTCTACAGACCCGTGTCGGGTTCCGTTCGTCAGCCTTCCTTTCTATGAAACCTTGCCGATTAGCATTAATTATTTCAGCTTTTAATTCTTTATTGCCAGGCTGCAGTACCGGCCTCTCTGCTGCCTCGCCCGGATCGATGTCAGCTTAAATTACAACGCTTTCTGCTCTGACCTTCCTCTCCGCTACTTCCCTTTGGTGGCCGGTGGGTCTCTGCCGGCCCCGTACCTCCGCCGACGGGGACGCTGCGCCAGGTTTAACCCAGAAGACCCGAAAGCTCATCCCGTTTCTTCCCCAGCTTGTTTTCTGACAAACCTTGTCTTGATTTAAGCCCGCGCAGGTCCAGGGGGTTGGTTAGGATGGGATAGGTGCCGGATCTACCCAGAGAGGGGAAGGTTTAGGGCCAGACGCCGCTGCCGTCTGTCTCCCTCGGCTTGCCAGGCTTCCCTGCCGCGCCGGCGCACCGCGGGCACGTGGTCTGTGGGTGCCACGTTATTCATTGGGAAATGAGCCAGAGCGCGAGACAAGGAAGGGGAAAGTGCCCCCTTATTTCGTTTGCTCCCTCCTACGGCTTCGCCAACTGCTTTGTTAGAAAGCTCGGGACCTCCACGCTTGGGGAGAGGAGCCGGAGGCTTCCCCTGCTGTCGAGACGCGTCTTCTGCCATCTCTGATGGAAAGCACAGGAGGGGAAAAACGTCTTCACCTGATTCCCCGGGATACAGCCGGGAAACCACAGCAGCGTCTTGAAGGAGCGGCTGTGGAAACATGGGTTAAAAAAAACCCAGAGGCGTCGGGTGGGTGAAGTCCAGCCATCCCAAGCGTTTGAGGTCTTGGTGCATTCGGTTTGGACCAGCATCGATGCCAAGCATCGTGGCAGTGAGGCAGCCTAGGTCGTTGCAGGCGTCGGGGTGTCTGCTGACGCAGGAGAGACCCCGGGGAGAGCTGGCTCGTGCCTCTGCCCGCTGCCGTCAGGTGGAGAAGCTCCATTACCCACCCGGCTAGCGGGTGCCGTTCCCCCAAAATGTGGGATCTGGAGCCCTTCGCTGAAGGAAGAGCAAATCCAGGTGTCGGGGTGACTCTGGCACTGCCTTCCTTTCCCTGCATCGGGTGCCACCGGACCGAGAGCGAAGGAGCCGCTTGATTGCCAGCAAACTCCTCTGCTGGGGTTTTTTAATGCTTCCCTAGGGAAGAAAATAATTTCCCCTTGCATGGGAAGACGGGATGTGAAGCCTCGCCCGGGAGAAGCAGCAGCAGGATTCTCCCGAGCGGAGGCAAAGAGTTAGAGATCTCATGTGGTGACTTTGGCGATGGAGGTAAATCATTTGATTAGATGGCGTTAAAGTCACTGCCTTTTCCTTGCCTGATCGGGTTTTGGGACGTACTCCCCAAGCAGCGCCAAGGACAGGGACGTCCCTGCCACCTAAATCGGCTTTCGCCTCCTTTTCCTTGCGCTCTGCCTCCCGGGACACGGGCTCGAAGCGAGCGCAGGGAGCAAAACCAAGCGAAATGAGGCGTGAGCCTGTGAAAAATCAGCTTTTCTCTTCCGTGGCGCGGAGGCTGAGAAGACGAGCTGACTGCAGCCGGCAGCTAATGCCGCCTGTTAATAAATAACGGCTTGTTTGCTTTGGCGTCGCGTCATCCCGGAGTTGGATGTGGACGGAGGAGCGGGCGAAGCGAAACCTGCCGCGGGCAGAGCGGCTACGGGGCACGGAAATGCCGGGTTTTAATCGGATTTAACAGTCTGTCCCTCCTCGGTGCTGCATTTCCTCGCAGGCAGCGGGGCCTTTGTGTCATCCCGATCCCCCAGGAGATTAGGTGCCTTTTGGGAAAGGTAAATCCCAGGGGATTTGGGGATCCTTTCTGGGGGATCCAGATTTGTTGCTGCCCAGGTTGTGGCACCCCCGGGGGCTCCTCACAGAGAGCAGGAGCAAAAAAAGCCCCAAAAAGCTCGTAGTTGAGGGCAAAACGCAGGTAAACGGTGCTTTTGGTGACCAGGAAAAGGAGAGCGGCACGAGGCTGTTGTCGTCTTTTGCCAGAAGAAGCGTTATTCACATTTTAAACTTTATCCATGACCCATTCTGGGTGTTCTTTCTGAATTTTCCAGGCTTTCTGCCTGTGCCTCGTCAGCTGAGCAGCCACGGTTTGTGTTTTCCAGTGCCCGTGCCGTCGCTGCAGCAGCTCCCGGCAAAGCCGGTGGCTGCTCTGCCAGGAGCTGTGGGCGAAAATTGGTAGAAAATTGTTGGATGAAACCCATTGAGTTACACAGGAGGGTGGGAAATATCCTCGTTATCGCTCTTCGGATCTTAATCTGCTGAGCAATAACAAAGAGATTAATTACTAAGGTAGTTAACTCTGTTTGGGGATATTAGCGCAGGGTTTTAAAATGGCAGAGGGGGGTGAGCGGGGTCAAAGCCGGTCGTTGTTTGGGTGCTAAATCTTAGTTCTTCGTTAGGGAAATGCGTTGAAGTCTCGTGCAGCCGCTTGTCTCCTGGCGGGACCTGCAGCACTGTGAGACGAGCTCTGGTTTCCATCTCGTTTTATCCTTTAACGTGATTATTTTGGGGGCAGACTGGAAGGAAGGGGGAGGATCCAGGACGCCGTCGGGGATGCTCCAAACGGAAACCTGCGCCGTCTCCAACCTGCTCTTTCTAAAACCAGATATTTGAAGCCGTGGGTAATTCCACCCGAGCCAGGAGTCAGCCGCCCTTTGCTCGCTCAAGTCGTCCGCCCAACCGTGTGTAAATATGTATTTTTATCAAACCTGTTTGCAGAACAGCTCTGCTTTGTTTTACGGATGGCGTCAGCAGCGTAAAGCTTCTGCCAGCTCCGGAGCAGCTGAAAAACACGTGCCGTGCTGCGGGATCGGCTTCAGCCCTCGTCTGCCAGCCTGCTCTGCCAAAAAAAAGGCTTTTCCCAGAAATGTCAAGGGTTTTTTGAAGGCAGATGTTTGCAGACACTGCAAATAGTTGCTGGTGAGCCGCAAGACAGAGCTCAAACAGGAGATACTAATATTGACTTGCAGGCTTGGTTACCACAAACGGGCGGGAGAGCGGCCCTTTGCGAAGGGGGACAAGAGAAAGGAGCAGGGCTGGGACGCTCTAAAAACCCACGTGAAGATCCTTTTTCACAAAAACCCCTGATATCTAGTGAGGAAATTCCCTCAGAGGGTCTTGGTGCTGATCCTAAGGATGCATCATCGGGGCAAAAGTAAGAATGGGTTTTGTGGATCTGAGTTTCAGAAGAGCGAGGTGGCCTCGGAGCGAAGCCCGAGCCTTGCAGGAAGAAGAACCGCTGCTCGGTGTTGGCGTTTAACCTCCTTAAAGGCTTCGCAAGAGCAAAACCAACGTGAAATCCCAACTGCTCCTACCAGCAGCCCCACCAAGATGATCCGGAGCCGCCGCGGAAGGGTTATGGACCGGCTGGGTGATCTCGTGCCAGAAATTCCGCAGGGATTGCCGGTTACGGGGACGTACGGAGCGAGTGCCGGGCTCGCCGGCGTTCTCGGTCTTGCCAGACGTGAGCGGTTGCGACTCTGGGGGTAAAGTTGGGGTGTTTTCCAGCTCCCGGCAGATGCGGGAGCTCTGGGTGCTCACCCGGGAGGTGGGAATGGACTCGGCACTGGCGGTGAAGCCCGGAGGAGACCTGGGAGTAGCAGGCGAGAGGTTCCCACCGGCGATCTGGATCCGCTCGTGAGTGTTTAACCACGTGGATGAAATCATCCCAGGATGGTTCCTCGGGAACGGGGATTCGCTCCGGTCCTCGTGGACCGCAGTGCCAGCGCAACTCTGGGCTCGCGCGGGACAGCGAGGTTCGCGGTGCACGTCCCTGTGTGAAGAGGGACGTCGGAAGCTTTGGAAGCAGCTCGAGAGGACCACGCGACCTGTTACTTCTTCCCTCTGGCTTTCCAGCGAGGCTCGGCGAGGTGGGAATGGAGATGTGCCAGGATGCACGCAGAGGGAAGCAGAAGCAAATCCCCGTCCTCCAGGAACGAGGGTTGTTAAAATTTAGGACTTCCACCCAGGAGAGGGCAGACCGAAGCATTTTGCTGCCGGGAACTACTCAAATCTAGATTAGCGAAGCGTGCTTGAGTTCATATTTGGGGAGAAATCCTTCAGCCAGGCCATTTTGGGGAGAAATCCTTCAGCCAGGCCATTTTGGAGCCGGGTTCGCAGGCACTTGGTTCGCCCCGTGCCCTTGCGCTCCTGGGATGCTCGTCCGCATTAGGACAGTGGCAACTCTCCTTTACTCCTCGCTTTCCCAAAATCACACTTCATTTTTTGCAAATCCCCTCGCTAATCTTAATATTTCTCTTTTTTTTAGACGCGGGGCTCCCTCAGCCTCGGTGGATTTTCCTCCGCGGCGTCTTCTTCAGCTCCCAAGGAATTGGCAACCCGGCCTTCAAAGGAGCAAATGCTTTCTGTCGCGTGGGGCTTTTGGGCTGTGAAAGCGGGTCTTAGGTCTCGCCTAGTTAAGCGCTCGCTTGGGGTGTATTTAAACCTTTGCTGCTTTGCTCAGCTGGGTGTTAGTTGTCCCCACAAACCTGGCCGCGGTGGCCTGGGAAGGATCGTAGGGCTAAAAACTGCCGAAAAGGTGGTTTTGGGTGATGCAGCTGAGCCGGGGCACGGCGTTGCCGCTGCCACGTGTCGCTCTGACCGCATCCTGCTGCAGAGATGCCCCGACGGGTTTGTTGTGAACGGGGAGAAGATTAAAATAGTCTTTTTTTTGTTTGTTTTGGTTTGGTTTTTTTGTTGCAGCTGGTAGAGTGTTTAGGTTTTTATCGAGCTCTCTGGATGTCGTAATCCTCGGGGATGGGAGCGGGGGGGGTTACTTCGTGCCCTGCCAGATGAGGTTCCTGGGGAATCTGGTTTCTCCAGATCGTCTTCTGACCGGGGATGGCTTTAGTGTTTGTTCGGGCCAATCGCCGAACCCAAATCACGGCCAAAAGCGGAGGTGGGCATCGCCTCACGTGGCTAATGATCCCACGGCAGCTCCTGCCGCCCGCGTCGGCTTCCCCGGCATCCGGAGCGGCAGCATTACCCGTGATTCAGGGAAGGCAGAAGCGGTGAGTAAATGCCGCTTGGCTGCTCGGTGGCGCTGAGGCGGTGACGGCAACGAAGCGCCCCTCCCGCGGCTTCCGAACGAGGAGCCGAATTTCGAGGATGTATTTACCAGAGGATGACAACTCTGGCAGCTTTTAGCCAATGTCTCGCTGACTCAGGCTGACCCCTGAGTCCTCCGAGCGCTGCTCCGGCTGTCTCCAGAAGCCGATTAGAGAAAATCTGGGGTTATACGCGGTGGTGGATGCGCTCTGTCCGGCTCCGCGCCCGCACAGCGATCGCAAAGCGATCAAGTGAAAAACCAAAGTTGAGTGAAACTAAAAGCAAGGGGAACGTATTCGACAGCGCTATTCATTAACCACCGCAGCAACCTGCTGAGGGGGGTCGAGGTTTGTCATCCCGTGACGCTTTCTAAAAGCTTTTCTGCTCCCAAAAGAGCAGCCCTCGTGCCAAAGCGCGGCCGGAGGAGGCAGGAGTTGCCGGCTGTGCTTCTCCGGTCCCTTTTCTGCCCGAGCTAGACAGGGCTTGTTCCCGTGGATGTGTTCGAGCAAGCCCTGCTCAGGTTTTGCTTCATTCCCTTGCATTTGAACGTCTTTAATCCTTGTAATCTCCTTGCAGGCTCCTCTGCCGGGTGTAAATCCCGGCGGATAGCGGCGTCCGATGGGGGAACGCGGACGTGCCGATTCCTGCAAATACAACCGTAACCTCAATTCTTACCCTGTACCTTTTCAGCCCAGAACGTGACTGTCGATGAAATCATGACTGCCTACAAGCAAGCCTGCCAGAAGCTGAACTGCAAGCAGATACCCAAACTACTGAAGCAGATACAGGTATAGCTGGTGCGGGTGCTGTCCCAGCACCGAATAATCAAATAAACCCCTTTATTACATGACTCGCCGTAGATTTTTACAGTCGCTGGTGTGTCATACGGGAGCGAAGACTCCTCTTTTTAATAGCACGAGCAAGTTTCGGGAGAGGCGAAACTTGCCGCAGAGAGCAAAAGTGAAGGAGTTTCCTAGCAAAATATTATGGATGATTTAATCTGCTACCAAACTCTGTTTTTTCCCTGCTGAGGCTGCGTCCGTCTCCTCGGGCTGCTGTGCAGGGGTGGCTCCAGCCTGGCTGGCAGCGGCGGGTGCTGGAGGTGGGCTCTGACGTCCTTGCTGCTCCCCTCCCAGCATGCCCTCGAGCCGGGGGACGAGATTTGAATGGGCTTGTTTGCAAAGCGGTTTATACCTCGGATGTTATTTTAAATGGAAATCTGCGCATGCGGTCGGGGGAGGGAAGCCCGCAGGGAGACCGCGACGAGGCCTGTGGTTTTCCCTGATCACACGGGGTGAATAAAAGTCCCATTTAAATCCTCAGGCCTGGGAACAGCGTGCTGGAGCACGATGTTTAGAGCTCTTCCCTTGGCCTGGGAGGGAAGATTTTTTGCCTTTTCACCCGCTGTGCCTTCTCCAGGCAGCTCCGGTGCCTCCATGTGCGGAGACAGACCCTCATCTTCCTCAGCCACCCTTCCTCATAGAGCACCAAGACCTTGTCCCGGGGAGGGTCACCAGCTCTCCCTGTGACTCGCACGGATCCAGCCTGCAAAGCGCCGTAGGTGGCAGCTTTGATTTCGAGTGAACCTCGGGCTGAGAGTTCCCATATCCTCTCTTCCTTTGGGAGAGGATTTGCCCAATTTGTCACGTTACCTCGTTATTCTAGCAAGTTAATTCCCCTCCCCTTCCCCCCCGCCGCCCTCCTCCTCCTCCTGATTGTGAAATGCCGCTTTTTCATTTTGCAGGAATTTAAAGATCTGGCTCCCAGGATAGACTGCTTAGATCTGAAAGGTGAGCTCCTTTTCCATCGCCAGGGGATTTTAGTTCTCTTCTGGGCAATCCTGGTGTTTCATTCCATTGGTACGGCTCTTGCTGGAGTCGTGGTCCCAGTTGGGGCTCTTGCAGGCTAGAGCAGGAGAGAGCCTTACTTTTCCGCTCTTGCGGGGATTAAGTGCCAGAGGTGTTTCTCTATGAGCAGTATTAACATCCTGGTTGAAGAGCACCGGAACAGCAGCACAATAGCTTCAGCGGCCCCTCGAGCAGCAGACTGTCCCTCATCACCTCCGAGCACCGTCCACATACCCCCTGCCTCCCAAAACGGCTCGTTAGGGCTGAGCCGGAGCAAGTTTGCCGGAAAACTTTTCCGACTGATGTCTCAAAACTCCTCGCGCGATGGGAACACTGGAAAGGTGTTGCAGTTAATTCTCCTTATGGCAAACGTCTTCGTGAACGGTGGCGTTTGTGGAGCATCTCCCGTAGCTCCAGGAAGGAGAGGGAGAAGGTCGCCTTCGCTTCCCTGCAAGGTCTCTGCTAGGCAAATATTTTAGGGGGGGGGTTCTTCTCGCAGCGGGTCGCTGCCTCTCTCCTCCTGCCTTCTGCTGGTTTCCTTCCCTTCCTAAAGAGCCTCTTCTCCCACTCTGCGCTGGGGAATGCCTCCCAAAAACAACCTGGGAGACGGGCAGCAAGAGCTGTCCCGCTTTCCCACAAAACTGAGCGAGTGGATGGAGTTTGCTCCAGCAAACTCCAGCTTGGCTCTGGGGACAGAAGCCATCTGCGGGGGCTGCAGCCTTGGGGTTTAATCCGTAGCACTTGATTGCCTGTTGTCGCTTATTCGGTGTTACGGGGGGAAACCTGAAGGCTGGGGAACCGCTTGGGAGCTGCTTGGAACCCGAGAAAATACCTTGCTGCGTGAGGAGCCGGGGTGTCCGTGTCCTGAGCCAATTTGCCTGGAGGAGGACAGACGTGCTGCTGGAGGAGTAACAACACGAGCTTGCCCAAACACCCCCCCAAAATAAATCTTTTACAGGCCCCATCACCATCATTTAGACTCAACTTTGCCAGACAGGATTTTTTCCTTGACTTCTTACAAATCCCGCAGTCGTCGGCTGGCCGGGCAGCCAGAGCCCGCGTCCCCCTTCGCCTAGAAGTGGGGGTTTCTCCAGAGACCCCAAGCGATGCAGAAGCCCGGCTGCTGGTTGCTTTACAAACCCAGCTCCGCAGGGTGAGATTGGCCCGTGGCTTGGCTCCGGCATGGAAAGGGTGATCTATTTGGGAAGCAAAGTCTGGTTCCCCATCGCCGTTGCCTTTGCTGACGAGGCTGTACCAGGCGGGGAGGTGTCGGTGGGACACGGGCCGGTGGGGCTGTCGGAGACCCCAGCGGGCGACCGTTTGCTGCTGCGTTTTCAGCTTTCGATGTTTCGGAGGGGATGGGTGGGGTTGCAGCATGGAGGCGATGGTGCGCCAGACCTGGCTGCCATCGCCTCGTTCTTCGTACGGGGGACGGGATCTGCTGGTGTTAGGAGGAACGGCAGAGCTTCCACCTCCACATTTGCAGGTCCTCCCCTCCCCAAATTCAGTTTGCCTGGCAGAATCCCCCGCCGCCCATCGATGCGGCATCTAAAAGCCGCCAGTGCAGATGCTTATTGGGGAAACCCCCCCATTTTTCAACCAGAAGTAGCTTGTACAGTGGTATGGGGGGAGTCGCAGCCCCATAAGCCGATGGGGATGAGCTATCGTGGCTCGTCTGCGGGCTGGCCAGCACCTCGGGGCTCGGAGACTTGCTGCTGCGCAGGGCTGGCGAGGATGGTCCTAGGAAATAAGCAAATAAATAAGTAAATAAGAAGCCCAAAGTCTTGGGAAATGCTCTCGAGGCAGCTTGTGCCAGCACTTCCCTAAATTGAAACGTGAATAATTTGATTTGTCGGAGGCAGCAAAACACCGTGTGTATTTACAATGCGTGTGCAGGGATTTAATTCCGACCCCGTGGTGCTTTTATATAGCAAAACGAGTAATCAGCCGGCCGTTAGTTTGTCAGCGGAGACGCTCGTAACGTAATTCCAGATGGACTGAAGCTGGCGAGGGGCTGGCTCGTTGGGAAGACGGCTGTCTGCCCAGCAGGGAGACACAAATCCCGGTTTTCGGTGAGTTTTAGGCGGCAAAAGCGTTGCTGCTGTGGCTGATCTGTGTTGCGTGAGCAACCGCAGTGATTTTTAGGTGGATTTCCAAAATGCTCTGAGCTCGCCACGTGTAACCGAGCGAGAGACATCCTTTCCGAAGTCTCCCTGCAGATCCCTCTCCCGGCTTGTGGCGCTGCTGGCGAGCCCCGGCGCGGCTTTCGGGGTTCGCTGCGATGGCCAGTCCCCATCTGTTAACGAGAAATACTCATCCGAGGTGATGCTTTCTGCTGCTGGGTCAGGCACGCGTGAACAAATCAACATGAATGCCTGATATTGGGTTCGAATTTCCCTTCAGGCAGGTTGTTTGAAAGGTGGGCTGGCCTCCGAACGGGGGAGAAAGTCGCCTTTCCACGTGTCCTGTGGCTTGGGGCTCTGGAGCTCGTGGCTGTACGTGCCTTGCGTGTTACGTGCCGAAGCGCCCAAATTCACCTTACTCTGCTCTTTCCCCAGGGGAGAAGCTGGATTACAAAGCCTGCGAGGCACTGGAAGAAATTTTCAAGCGGGTCCAATTCAAAATTGTTGATTTGGAGCAAACGAGCTTGGATGAAGACGTAAGTGACCGTGACCTCTCCGGGCTTCTCGTTCCTGTTTCGCAGCTAACGCAAACCTCACGGGTTTTGTGGTCAGACCTTCACTCCTCCTGGGCACCGACATATTTTTTTGGGGCTGTACTTTTGTCGCTGTACCCATTCCCTTCATACCCACGCTCTTATTTAGGTCTGCTGGCGCAGCGTTTGCTGCTCCAAAAGGAAGAGGTTGACCGCTCGCTCTGAAGCCCAGGTGGCCGTGAAGCTCCGAAGCATTTTAAATATGTATTTTAAAAGCTGTTCTGGAAGCTGAGGGAATTGCAGGTAGCTCTCGGACGGCTTTTTGGGGCTGAGGATGAAGTTGAGGCTCCCTTCTGCACGTCCCGTCCTGTCCCAACTTGCCTTCCTCCTCCCTCGCCATGCCTGGGGCCCTGAGTTCAGGTCACAGTGGGTAAGTGGAGGAGGTTAAAAATTAAGGAAGTGGTTAAAAATTATTTTAGCCAGCTCTGATCCTGAGTTCCCCTTGCCCCGGAGCATCCCCTTTCAGTCCTTGCATCTCCGAGGGTCTTGTTTTTCCCGTGTCATCCATCCCTATCCCGAACTGCCTTCAGACCTGCCTTGTCCGTGTTTGCTTGGAAGCTTTTTTTGCCCCCCATTTTTCCTGCTCGAGCAGCACTTTGGGAAGGCTCAGCGGCCACGAGCTTCTCGTGGCCACTGCCCACATCTGATACGAGTGGGGAAAAATGTGACTCGGACAGTGGTTCGTGGTCTGACGCCGTGACGGTGCTGGCTCTGAGCCGCGGCGGTTTCTCTGGGGCTGTGCTGATGCAGCTGGCCGGGATCCCGCCTGACTTGGGCACGGGGGAGCACGATCCCGCCGGGCTGCCGGGTGGCCCGCGGCCACAGATCGGGGCTATTTGGGGAATGGATGAGTCCCCTGACGGCGCCGCGGGCCGGCGAGGGACGTGCGGCCGCAGAGCGGGGACGGGCTGGCTGAGCTCATGACGTCTTTGGCTGTAAAACAATCCTGTGCTTCGTTTGACTCGTTATCTTGCAGGAAGAACAATTATACATTAATAATTTAAACGTATCCCGTGGCTTCAGAGCTGGACAGTGCAGGCAGAGAGATGGCATCCCTTCGGTGCTTTATGCTTTTCTCTTCCAGTCGCGTTAGAGCGAGACCGTCTGCGGGGTGCGAGGTGTCCGACCTGTCTCCGTGTCTGCTGCCGGGGGAAAACAGCCACGGAGGGTTAACACCGGCTCACTGCAGCCCTGACACCTCCCGCTCCCGTCCCTCCGATTCATTCAGCATCAGCAGCCTTTTTCCCCCGGGTGTGTCACGCCGGGGACTTAGTCACCCAGTACCCAGATTCTTCTCCTCCTCGTTTCCTGCCGATGAGCACCCCGTTTCCTGCAGAAAGTCCTGTTGTTCCCCGAAGACCTGTTCTTTCTCTTGTTTGTCTTCGTGCTGGTGTTTTCCAGTCCTCCAGGTCTCCCTGCATATTTTTTCTGGAAGCCTTGCAGCGCTTTTGTGGCTCTTCTCTGCCCGCTCCAGCATATGTTTCAGCTAATTTTCTCCGAAGAGGCTCATTATGTAATTAAGCAAATTGTTCCGC
Organism: Fregata magnificens; assembly: GCA_013389945.1. Lineage (NCBI taxonomy): Eukaryota > Metazoa > Chordata > Aves > Suliformes > Fregatidae > Fregata > Fregata magnificens. Next base: position 19,433 of record WAAD01008278.1, read on the forward strand.
TTCTGCCGTAGGAGCTTTAGACGTTTCACAGGCACGAGTCCTGCTCTGCTAATCCCTTTCACTCCTAACCCTGCTAGAAGTCTTGGGTTTTATACCTTTTTCCTTTAGCCCAATTGGATTATCGGGTGGTTTCTTGGCCAGGGAAGCGTCGCTGCTGCCTGCGGAGCTGGATAACCCCGCAGGGAGCGGACAGGCGCTGAACCGATAGCCCGGCCTCAGCTCACGTTGAATATCCGGGAAAAAAAACCCCATTTTCCCACGTCCTCGGAAGTGTCGTTCGAGTGCCTGCGCGTCCCTGGTGCCGTGACCTGCTCCGGCTGAATTCGCTTTCTCTCCCGGTGCTAAGAGGGGCAGGGTGGGGGTTGAATCCCTCCGCAAGGTGCCGTCTCGAGCTCGCTCATGGAAATCTTCGCCCGCAAGCTTTACCCCGCGACACGGCTTTGCCGGCACGGCCTGCGGCAGGAACGGCTGCGCCGGAGCCGTTATCCCATCCCAGGCCTTGCCGGGTCCTCATCTGCCCCGGTGACGGTCCCTGAGCACGTGCCCAATGGCGGGGACACCAGGAATATGGCGACGTGCCTTTTTTTTATCCTCCTGGAGTATCCGCGGGCAGCAAATCTGCAGAGAGTCCCTTGGAGAGACCCGGGGGGACCCGGCTGTGCCGTGGCCGGGGCAGCAGCCCGGGCTGCTGGGGGCTGGCGCGGAGGGAGGCGAGGGATGGATGCAAAGCGCCATGGTGCCAGCAGGCACGGGGACGGGCGGACTCGTCACCTGAGGTGCTAATTTGTTTTGGGTATGAGGTTGAAGGAAGGGGGTTTGTTGCCTGGGCTGCCTTGCAGGGGGGTCACGGACCTCATCTGCAAGAGCTTAACAACTAAATACCGGAGTGGTGACGTGAGGTCGTGCGAGAGGCGTCTGGAGGAGCCGGCTTGTGCCCAAGCCGCTTGCGTCCTAGCACAGCAAAACCTCTTTTTTTCCCCTCTTAAACCCCGCTCAGCTTCTGCCCGCCCGCTTAACGCAGCTTTTCCATCTGCCTTTGTTTTGCAGGGGGCCTCGGCGTTATTTGACATGATCGAGTATTACGAATCGGCGACGCACCTTAACATCTCCTTTAACAAACACATCGGTACCCGAGGCTGGCAGGCAGCTGCCCACATGATGAGGAAGGTTTGTGCTCGCTCACAAATATTTTCGGCGCCCGCTTTAACTCCCTGCGGCTACACGGGTGGTCTCGAGTGAGTCTCTCGAAAGACTCCTGTGTGCTTCCCGAGACCGCAGGTGTGGTTTTGTCCTCGCCTGTCCAGAAAACCACCTGGTTCAGAAAGACCTGGTTAGCCCAGGCTCGGAGGCAGGAATAAAAATCACCCTTCCCACCTGCCGTGAGGTTGCTTAATGCCTCGGCGAGCACCCAGAGCAGGGAAAATGGGAATGCAGATCCCAGCAAAAAAAAAAAAAGAGCAGGCTGTTATTAGCGGCGTGCTTGCAGGGTCAGCCTCTGGAGCTGGGTATTCATTATCTTTACAGCAGGATGACTAGCGCCGGTGTTTGGCTTTGCAGGGCTGATTAACCTCATTGTTCGGCGCTTGAATTCGCTCTGAAAGCCAAGCGCAGAGGAGGCAACATCTCGTGCTTCCCACTCGGGGCGCGGCGCAAAACCACCCTTGATCCGCAATTACTTCTCGACCTGCTAATTTTAATTTCGGCGCTGCCGACGTTTCACCCAGCGTCGCCGGTGCGTTGTGCAACGCCGGTTGGAAAGCCTGCGTCCCGTAGCGTTCCCCGCCACGCCGGTGTCTTCGCGGTGGGGCTGATCTCGGGAAGTGGAGCTCGCGCGGTGCAGGCAATGCCCACCCTGTGTTTTGGAGAAGCCAAATGTCACCACGCAGTGCTGGCCGACCCCGTAGCGATGCTGTAAAACCTGTGTACGCAGGTGCGGTGAAGGAGCTCGAGACACCCCTGGGACGGTGCAGCTTGGGGCTCTTGATTTCTGGGTAGGCGAGGGAGAATCCGGAGGTGTGAAAGGGCTTATGTTAGCACGGAAAATGGTAAATCAGCCAAATACAGGCCATTGGCGTGCTTCGGATCTCGAGCAGGACTAGACGGTGCGTGCGAAGCCAGGGAAGGGTCTTAGGGCTTGGAGGCAAGCCCCCAGACAAGGGACACATGGCTCGACGCCTTCCCAAACCCCGGATCCGGAGAGCTCAGGGCAGCGCGTCCCTGGATGCGTAAGGACGAGGGAGGCTTTTCTTTAGCGAACGTGATGCTGCTACGGTCACCTGAAGCGCATCCTCCCCGGTGCTGTAGCTTGAGGGTGACGGCAGACTCAGTGCGGAGGCGATTCTCCGGGAGATAAGGGGTTTATCTGGAATTGTGCGGTCTGAGCGTTGAGCTCGGCGCAGGCTGTCCCGGCGCACGGGGTTATCTGAGTGGTTCCTTCTGGCTCTTTGCCTCTTATCTGAAGCCCGGGGGGTGACCCAAACGATGTTTTGGATGGGTGTAAGTCATCCCAGGAGCTCTTATCTGAGCGGCCCGAAGGCAGCGTCGGTGGCCGGGATGGGACTTGGCCTGTAAAATGGCTTGGCCTTAAACCCGACCTAGAAAAACAGCCAAAAAACCAGCGGCTGAGGCTGCGCGGGGCCGAGCGCTGATCCCCCTCGTGTTTCCCCCCTCCCCTCAGACGAACTGCCTGCAGTACCTGGACGCCCGAAACACGCCCTTGCTGGACCACTCGGCGCCCTTCGTGGCCCGTGCCCTGCGCATCAGCAGCAGCCTGGTCGTCCTGCACCTGGAGAACGCCAGCCTCTCGGGACGCCCGCTCATGCTGCTGGGTGAGTCACCGGGGAGCGGGTACCGAGCTCGGGCATCCGCAGGGCCCGCCCGTGTCCCAAAACACGGCAGGATGCCAGCTGCACGGGGCAGAGCAATGCCGACGCCGGGCTCGCCGTCCCGGCAATGCACAGGTCTCGGGGCGGTCGCTGCCGGCGTGCTGGTGCCGATGCGTGGCAGTGCCAGCGTCTGTCCCAGGTGGGAGGTCGGGTGTTTCTGTGCCAGCCCAGCCTGCGAGCAGTGGGTGTAAGACAGTGCTGGGTGGCCCGGGTCGTTAAGCTAACGAATTAACGATAGATCACAGCCGGGCTGGAGCTAATGGCAGCATTGTGATAGCAGCGATGAGCTAAGGGTTCTGGCAGGGGAGCATTTCTGGGGTTTAATTCTTTGTTAGGTTGGCCTAGCTGGAAAAAGGCGATGTGCTGGCCCGGGCACATGCCGTGCGTGAATTGATAACGCCTCCGGCCGCAGGCAGCCCCTTCGTGCCGGCACGAGCCGCCGCCGCTTCCCTCTGCGGGTGGGAGGGCAAAAAGGGGCTTGTGCGGGATCCCGCTGCTGGCCAAACACCTCGGAAATCCGGCCGGGGATTTCAGCCGGCATCCCGACTGTGACGGCGGTGGGCGCCGATGCAGCCGCGAGCGTGTGCCGGTGGCATCGCTCTGCGCTGGGGCGAGCCCACGCGTTGTGACCGCTGGTGAGTGACTGTGCGGGCACGCCAGCCGGCAGCGCCTCCTCTCCGAGCCATCCCGGTGCGGGATGAGAGTCGAGGTGCTGGTTCTCCGCTTCTTCAGCCACGGCTCTGAAGATGAACATGAACTTGCGGGAGCTGTACCTGGCCGATAACAAGCTGAACGGGCTGCAGGACTCGGCTCAGCTCGGCAACCTGCTGAAGTTCAACTGCTACATACAGATACTCGACCTGAGGAACAACCATATCCTGGACTCAGGTGAGGGCCCCTCGCTGGTCCTTCAGGCAGAGCCCCAATTCCCTGGAATTTTGACCCAGTTTTAAGGCGGGGAGGAACTCGGCTGCGGGGCGCAGAGCTCGGGAGGGAGCGGGCCCTGAGCTGAGCCGAAGCAGGAGGGTTGCGCAGAGCAGCTTCAACGTCTCAAAAGGATTTTGGCAGGGTAAACCTCTTGGTTTTTAAAGCTAAGATCATTAGAGAAGCTTTGATCGCTTCCTGGGCCGGGCTGCAAGGTGCACGGCAGCTCCCGAAGGTAGGGAGAGGTGGGGATGCCTCGTGCCTCGGAGTCGCATCTTTGGGCTCCCTCCATCTCTTGCTCCCATCTGGTTTTTCTCCTCCCCGCTCCCCAGAGCCAAACGAGCGGCCAAATCTAATATCAACCCAGGAATTGCAAAACAATCCCAGCCCAGACTTCAGTCCCGGCTGGTTCTGGTCAGCGATGCCGATTACTCGGCCGAGTGCCGCGGTTTGGTGGAGGAACCGCGCTTGCTCCGCACGAGCTGTCCCGGCTGCCTTCGGGTTGGGTAGCCGAGCACGACCGAGTCGAATGTCACCGGTGCTGTTGTGGCCACCCATGCTCCCGGATGGGTCCCACCCTAAAGTGCAAATATTAATTTGCCACCTTCCAGGTCAGCTGCCACGTCCCTCGCATCTTTGGGTGCTTAATAACGAGCGGCGCTGGGGCTGTACGTGTCGGAAGTCGCTTGCTGGGTGTTGCTGTGGGTTTCCGCAGCATCGCCGGCGTTGGGGTGTCGTGCGCTTATCAAAGAAGTATGTTTGCAGCAATTTCAAATGGCGCCTGCCCTCAGCCCGGGCAGGATTGGACTAGGAAGGTGTACGGAGCGGTGGAGCGCACGGCCAACCCCAAGCACCCGACATCCCCGCACCTCTGGCTCCCTAATAAATTTTATACACCGAGAGATTTAATTGCCTGTTTCCGCACCCGGGAGCGATGCATTTTGCCCGCAGCCAAGGTCAAATCAAGCAGCTGGGAGAAGGGGTTTGGAGGGGGGGACGGCGTTGGGAGATGCTGCCAGCTCCGGAGCTTGGCGTAATGATGCCGTGGCTTTTCTCCGTCGCTGCCCGGGCGCTGTCGTCCTGCCCATCCATCCTACCCAGGATCGGGCAGCGCCTGAGCAGAGGGACGGATCGGAGGAAGCAAGGAAAGCGCTGTTAGAGCCGGCAGGATCCGTGCGGGCACAGGAGGGCTGACCCCTGGCTGTTTTCCAGGCTTGGCGTACATCTGCGAAGGCCTGAAGGAGCAGCGGAAAGGGCTGGTCACCTTGGTTTTGTGGAACAACCAGCTGACTCACACCGGCATGGCCTATCTGGGGATGACGCTGGTGAGTAGATCTCAGCACCTTCCTGGGGGCGATGGCTTTACCATCGGGCTCTCAGCTTTGCTCCTGGAGAGACGTCTCTCCCGCGACTGCTGGAGCTGGATCCGGGCAACGGTGGGAGCGTACCAGCCAAGCGGGTCGGCATGATGTACCCCTGGTGCTGTGGCCCTTGTCCCTTGTCCCCCTCCGCTGCTGCTCGGGTGTCCCCGGGCTCGGCGGTGTGGTTAGAGGAACAGCCGTGAATTAAACCTGCTCGGGCTTGAGACGGACCCGCCGTCCCGTCCGCCTCAAGCTGTTTTTCCCCTGGGTACCCGCAGCCTCACACGCAGAGCCTGGAGACCCTGAATCTGGGCCACAACCCCATCGGGAACGAAGGCGTCCGCAACCTGAAGAATGGGCTGATCGGGAACCGCTCCGTCCTTCGCCTGGGCTTGGCGTCCACCAAACTGACCTGCGAAGGTGGGTGGAGGCCGGCACCCGCCGGCTGTGCCGACCGCGGCCCCGGTTTGGCTGGCAGCTCGCCTGCCGAAAGCTCTGTATCCCCGGCAGAGCTTCCCTTGCTCTAGAGCAACACGCAGGGTCCGCTCTGGTCCTTGAGAAGGCGGCTTGGTCCAGCTCGGCTCAGCCCTGTGGCTCCGCGGGGTCTCTGCAGGGGACTCAGCCTGGCTCTAACCAAAACACCGCAGTTGGCCTGTCCAAGGCCACCTCGTCCCGTGGGTTTGGTGCCTCTGGCGTCTTCTACGCCCCACGGAAACCTTTTTGCTGGCACCCAACTCCCGCTGACATCCCCTGACCCTCCCAAAATACCGAGCTCTGCTAGATACCACCCCGAGGAGCACCGTCAGGGGACCGGCGGTGTCACGGCTTGTTCCCCACCGTCACCGTCGGCTCTCCCATCCCTCGCAGGTGCCGTGGCGGTGGCAGAGTTCATCGCGGAGAGCCCGCGGCTGCTTCGCCTGGACCTGCGAGAGAACGAGATCAAGACGGGCGGCCTCATGGCGTTGTCGCTGGCTCTGAAGGTCAACCACTCGCTGCTGCGCCTCGACTTGGATAGGGAGCCCAAGAAGGAGTCGGTAGGTAACGCACCCACTCGCCCGCCCCTCTCTTGCCTTTTCGGGGGGGTCTCGTTGAGCCCCCCCGGCAGGAAAACACCGTCCTCGAGGGTGACGCCTCCAGGCTTCCGCTCGGCTCCGCCGCTTTCCCATTTTACAGCTGAAATTAATTCCTGCCCAGCCTGCAGCCACGTGGTTTGCTGCGAAGGTTGGCCTGTAAGCTAACGGCTGCTTCTCGGCCGGCAGCCCTGTACTGGGATGCTGAACGCAGCCCGACACCACAGCTTGGGTCGGGGGGGTTTCTGGAGGTCTCCGGTCCAGCCCCAGGCTCCGAGCAGGACCCAGCCAGCACCCATCATTCGGGGTCCTGCTCCATTGAGCATTCCCTGGGATGGGAATCCCACAATCCTGGCAGCGATCACTTTGAGAAGTCCTTGGGGAACTTGATTCCCGAGCGATTTAATTGTTTCTTGGGGAAACATCAGTCATGTCTTAGAGGGGTGGAGAAAAAACCCACCCTGTTACGATGTGCCTGGCTGGAAAATAAACATGGAGCCGATTGTTCCCAGACCGGTGATTTCTGGACGTTCCAAACGACCGACGGTTTCTCTTTCCTCACAGGTAAAAAGTTTCATCGAAACCCAGAAGGCTCTCCTGGCTGAGATCCAGAACGGCTGCAAGCGCAACTTCATCCTGGCCAAAGAGAAGGAGGAGAAGGAACAGAAGCTGCAGCAGTCGGCCTCGATGCCGGAGATCACCGTGACGGAGCCTTTGGAGGAGGGTCCGGCAGAGGACGGCCAAGACGACAGCGCCGTCTCCGTTCCGGAAGAGGGGGAAGAAGCCGGGGAGACCCTGACAGCCTCGGAAAACGGGGACGCGGAGCCGGTGGAGGATGATGACAGAGGCGACGTCTCGGACTCCGATTCGGACACGGACGAGGAGGCGGACGCTGGGTTAGAGACGAAGGACTTGAGCGAACCGCCGAAACGCCCAGACTCCGCCGACGGCACTACCGTGCCCCAGCCGCTGCTGTCCCCAGAGAAGCCGAGGGACCGGCCGCCCCCACTGCACATTGCCGAGGAATCGCAGTGCGATGCCGGCATGGGGAGTCCTGCCACCTCTCCGGCCTCTGCGCCCTCCCAGGGAAACGAGAGAAGGATTTCGGTTTCCAGTCCTGGGCGAGGCCATAAAATCTTCGTGGTGACGCGAGTGGAGAGCCTGCCGGAGCGAGCCGCCGATGCCGCCGTGAAACCCGCTGAGCCCCAGAGCCCGGCTCCGGCCACAAAACCCGAACTCCCGGTGCCCCGGGCGAACGGAGTGGTTCCCGAATCCGCTGCCGGCTCGGCAATGGTGCCGGCAGCACCGAGCGCCGGCTCTGACCCCGAGCGGGGCGACCCCTCGGCCTGCGAGAGTGCGGCCCACGACACTCCCCTTCCTAATGGGCTGAAGACGGATTTTGCACGAGCGTTGCCGGAGGCGTCCTCAGACGGCGACGGGAAAATGGGGAGCTGCGCTGCCGAGCACGGTGAGAGCTCCGGAACTGGGCCCCGCAATCCCTGAGGATCCCCAATCCCCGTACGGCCGCTCTCTGCCGAAATCGCCGCATAGCAGCGTGGCGGAGCCCGGGATGAGTGCGGAGCCGTTCCCCGTGCCGGCGTCTTCCCAGGGCTTCAAATCCCTGGCTTCTTTCCCCATGGGATGCCCATGGGTGCAGTAATTTGTTGCTGGGGGGAGCTTTTCCTGGGGGAGTTTTAACCCGAAGTGAATCTCCCCACACTTAAGAGCTTCGTTCTTTGAAGTGCTCCTTAATTAGGCTCCCGAACGAGCTGAAGTTAACGAGCCCTGCGGGAAGCTCGTTGAGCCTCTTTGTTAGCGGTCAGGCTAACGTGCCCCGTTCCTCCGCGCACGTTTTTTGGGGGGAAAAAAAACCGGGAAGGCAGGCGGGCGAAGGAAAACGGTGGCCGTTTGCTTGCAGAGCTGAGCTGCTCCAAGAACGAGCAGGAGCTGGAGGAGCTGCTCCTCGAGGCCAGCCAGGACGCGGGGCAGGAGCCGCTGTGACCGCAGGTGAGCGGGGCCAGGGGCTGGGGACAGCCCTGGGAACGTCCTGGAGGGCCGGGGACCCCATCGCCGCTCTCTCTCCTCTCTCTTGCAGGTCCTCGGGGCCGCTCGGCGTCGAGGGGAGGCTCCGGCGTAGCTTTATTCTCTTCCCACTCCACACAACGATTAAGAAACCAACCTCGGGCTTCAGGACAAAGGGTTATTTTAAAATTTTTTTCCCCAAACAGTTTCCTGCCCCCAGACTCTTCCCCAGGCGCCTGACTCGCCTCCCCTGCGCGGAGGGACCCTGCTGTGTCCCCAGGGCGATGGAGGGAAGGGAAGGAGAGCAGAGAAAAATGACCCAGACGGGGACGTCCCCGCTCCCAGCCGTCCCTGCCCTCGCTGGACACTACCTGACACCTTCGCCTTTTCTTTTTCTATCTTTCTCCGAGGAGGAGATCCCACGCCGGGGCGAAGGCGGCACGGCATCGGTCCCACCGGGAGATTAAAACCACACACTACAGGGACCGAGGCGCCGGCGGCACAGTGGCACGTGCCGGGAGAAGGATGGAGAGCTGCGCCGTCGGGCCGCCGTCGCCCGCGGGGGAGCGTCTGTCACTAAAGATACCCAGGACAGGCTGCGTCCGCAGCCACAATGGTTATTTATTTTTAAGTTCCTTTTTTTGTTTGTTTGTTTGTTTGTTTTCGGTATATATTTATCATCAGCTGCAAAGTTACTGGGTGGGGATTTAGAGGATGATGTTAGAATTAATTAATTTCTTCTGGGCTAACCTGCAACTGAACTCCTGCTCCTGGGCTGCCGGAAAAAAAAAAAAAAAAAAAAAACCCAAAAAAACCCCA
>WAAD01008279.1:8938-31524 GCA_013389945.1 Fregata magnificens
AGGTGCAGCGGCGGGCGGCGCAGGCGGAGGCGGTGGGAAAGGTGCGGTACAAATTCCCTCCCCGGGGCCGGGGGTGAGGGGAGGGTGCGCAGGGGAGCGAGGCGGCTTGTCAGGGCCGGCGGCGGGCCGGAGCTGTCCGGGGAAGGGCTGGCGTGGTGCCTCCGCCGCAGCAGCCTGCGCCTCCTTGGGGCTTGCGATAAGATGCAATTCCCGTTTTGTGAGGGCTTCTAAAACGTGACTTAATCGTGTCTTGATGCGAAGTACAGCCTCCTCGCTTGGGTTCCGTTAGCGAGAAGCCATGACCAGAAACACGACTTCCCCCCCTGCCCTGCAGAGAGTGTGTAGGTACGGCTGTCTGCTGCGCAGGGCGTTAAACACGAACGAACGGTAGTAACTACACTGCATGGCAGAGCGCTAGACTGGGTAGTCGAATGTGTTTCTTGTCTCTGATTTCTTCAAATGACTCGGTGTTTCATTTCGAACCTAGAAGATACCCCTAAATGCCTGGCGTGAGTAGACTTACAAGAGGATGTGGGTTTTACTTTGGAATTGTTGTCAGAGACCTCTGTTTTAAAGTGATTGGCACTAAGCTGGTTGCTGAAAATAAGTTTATGTAACTGAGAAAGATCTTGGTGCAGAGAGACTCTCGTAGGTAGACCTAAATGAAAATTGGAAGGCGGGGGGGGGGGTTTACACAGAGTTTGCAGTCAAAGGATTGTTGAGTATTTTCCTGACAAAATACATTGTAGTTATTTTTGCAGCTCTGTTCCCGCTTTCCATGTTTCTTCTTGTATATAAAAGAAACTTTACATGTTTCTTCTTATACAAAACTGAAAAATCTTGTAGGAAAGACCAAAGTCCTTATCTTGTTTACATGATGTGTTTCTTGTCTCGGGACCAGCCAAGATGTCACCGTCCATATGTGTACAAGAGATAACAAGTAAACTGAAAGATGGTCCTGTGTTTACTGCTTACTGCTCACTGAATCAGGATTCAGTTTTTCCCCCTGACACTTAAGAGACCAGTAAATTTTCTATTACACCTGATGATTTCAGCAGTAGTGAGGAACTTAGCCAAATTTCTCAGCTTAATTGTTGGCCCAAAACATGTATTGAGTAGGGTTTAACAAAATTTGAAAGTATCAGAATATAATAAAAACCAGAGTTTGATTTAAGCTATATCCTTCTTCTTCCAACTTCATGCAAAGAATAATGTTGAGCTATGTTAATAGCAAATTAGCTCCCTATAAAATCCCTGTTCCCACCGCTTGGGTTTTCCAGAAGTTTAGGGATGTTGTGTAGATAGGGTTGCTGCAATTAGCTGCCATTAAAAGAAACATCTTACTGGTTCCTGTATACCACTAAAATAGGCACTTTTGTTGTTTAACATATTAATAGGATAAACATCTTTTTCAAAGTTAAAGTTTTAGATCACATTTACAGCAACTTTATAGTCTCATTGTAACATTCAGCAAATCTCTGACGTATCTGCTTCATCTATTTTCTTTTTGTCTTATGCCTTCTCTCGGCAATGGTTTCTAAAATAAAAATGCGAGAAACGCTTCTGCCTTTTTCAGCTGATCCCTTAAAGTGATTAAACTTTGCATTGTTCATTGTTGCTAGGAAAATATTAGGAAAACAGTTGAGCAGTTTTTCTCTGTGTATGACGGACTTATACAGAATCTGAGAATCTATGAGTTGTACCTCTGTGATTTCTTGTTTGTATAACCACTAGGCATATTTTCAGAAGATAACCATATTGTTATATGATGAAACTTGTGTTTACTGCTGTTACAGAACAGAGAAACGTGTGCATATGTGAGCAATAAAGCAGAAATACAAATTTATTACTGCCAGAATATGTGCTGCTAAAAATGTGTATATATAGATGCTGTCATTTCAATTTTCAGAAGAAAATGCTGTCTTTTTAACTGCAGAAGAACAAGGCTTTGTCTTCCTGTAATTCTGAAGTGAAAGTTGTCATCAACAAGAAAACTAAAACCTTTTAAAGATAGGCATTAGTAGTAGAATGCTGAAACAAACTTCTGGATTAGCTTCATTGGCTTTCCTGCTTCTTTTGCATCCCAAAGCATAAGCTTAAATCGTCTCAGAAGGACAAGGTCCGCCAGTTTATGGCATTTACCCAGGCTGGTGAAAGGACTGCTATATACTGCTTAATGCAGAATGAATGGAAACTAGAAGTGGCAACAGACAACTACTTCCAGAACCCAGACTTGTACTACAAAGAATCCATGAAAAATTCAGTAGACAGGAAGAAATTAGAACAGTTGTATAATCGATACAAAGGTAAGGCTTGGTTTTTTTGTTGTGGGTTTTGGGTTTTTTCTAATTATTTTGTTCGGGTGGTATTTCTGCTTTTACCTCTGCCATTCTTAAGGACTTTTAAGGAAAGGTTGCTAGCTTTTGCTTCTCACTCTGTGTTTGCGGTAGTGAAGTAAGAATGAAAAAGGTTTTAAATGCTCCTAATGTTCAGTACACAACTTCTGTAGATATTCCTGTAGAGTTTAAAGTAAATTCACAATAGGAAGTTAAACCTGTCATGAGGAAGTAGTGTCAGCTACATACAGTGGAACGGAGAGTAAAGCTTATTATGCAACTTATTTGATTTACTGCCAGTGGCTGCTATTAAATATACGTGCAATGCACTTTGTGTGGCAAAATAATACCTATGATTCTTATGCTAATATTCAGGGGCGTTAATTTTGTTCAAAGATAGTAGTATTTCTGTACATTAAAATCAAAAATGTTTCAGATAGCAGTACAGCTAGGAGTCTGACAAAACAGTCTAATTAGAAAACTCAAAAACTAGTCGAGGACACTCCATCCTTAATTTATTCTTTGTGCTGGCACATTACAGCAAAAGTGATGTGCCTGTTCAGAGGGGCTTGGAGGGAGAACCACAGGGAAGTGGATTAAAGGTAGAGTTGTTTCTTTGCCATTTATTTTTATTTTACAGCATTGTTAAAAAGAACAGAAAAAATAAAAGGAAAAGGTAGTCATGTAAATATAAGAGTGTACGTGATCCAGGTAACAGTGCTTTCTGAAATGTGGCCATCTGACATGAATGCGTGCATTGTTCACTACACATTAGAGCAGAGCAGGCTGGAATCATTACCAGCCCCTGCTGAGATCCATACATCTTGTGTTTTAAAAAATGAACTCTTAACAATTACTCAAGTATGATTTTATGTACTTTTCTAGTTGCAGTATATGGCATGCTTTGTATACACTTTATTCTGTTATTATGATATTGTTCCCACCTTTTTTGTTACTCTTTACATGACATGTTTTAAGTATAGACATTCTTCAATATTTCATTGTTATGTGGTAATGAATTGTGTAGGGACAAAGAATCAGCAACACTATAGCATTTCCTTTGTGGGAAAAAAATATCTTAACTAGAGAATCACTTTTTTGATTTGTGTTTTACATATATATATAACATATATATATACATATACACACATATCTAAATATTTTGCTTGTCCCTTGCATGTCAATCTTGGAGATTGCTGGGTGAAAAATATGTACAAATTTGTAAATGCTACTAAGAATATCTAAAATGAAAAAAAAAAATCACAAATGTTATTTATTATTCATAATTTTCTAGCACCACTTGGCTTTTGTGAAAGAAGGTCTAGTCAGTTTTATGTCCGTGTTTTGGTTAGCAGCACACCTTTGCACTTCTAGCACTTTAACACTTACGTAAAGTTGTAAATTTGAACAAAACCCTTACAAGATTTGGGAGAAAACAATAAAAGGTTTGGTTAAGCACCTTTCCTTTTTTCATATGTAGCTTAAACCCGAGTCATTAGCCTCACAACAAGAAGGAATTCCTTTGTCCTACAGGGCCTATAGAATACTACTTACATTGCGCTAAATCTGAAATCTGAGATGAGAGGTCTTTCATTTTCTGTGCTCTCTTTGTGTTAGTTTTCTTATCTGTTTACCCAACAACTCTATCAAAACAACAATTTCATTTTTGTTCCTAGTTACCTGGATGATGTGAAACATGCTAAGGATGAAACAGTCCTTGTTGAAATCCCTCAGAATTTTTCCACTGATTTCAACACTAGTGGACTTTTTGCCTTCGGTTCTTCAGTTACTCACCAAATATACAAGAAATTTCACATGTCTTAGAGCTATAGAATAGATATGTTTACTTGTTATTCCTGCTCAAAGGTCTCTGAATTATACCATGGGTGTAATTCTTTGTTTAATGGACATAAATCTTAGTTTGCTAAATTAACTCCCTCTCTGCGTTTTAGCATTTCTTCCACTGTATTGGCTGGAAAAGTGGAAGAGATCTTAGCTTAACACCCAAAAAAAAAAAAAAGTTTTCTTTAGACTTGATTTTTTAAAAATTTTTTTTAATCAACTCACTGGATAAGGACTTAAAAAATAGCATGATTGAAAATCTTACCAGTTTAAGGAGTTAATCTTAAATTTACTTGACAGATACTTTTCTACATAGCCCAACTTACAATACTGAAATGTCTGGGAAAGACCGTTTTTAGTTTGTAAACTGTCAAGCTTTGAAAGCTAATGGTGGTTTCTTTTGTTGTTGTTGTTTTGGGTTTTTTTCCCCTCCAGTTATTTAAGTTTACATGCAGGGGGCTTTGTTTGTTTGGGTTTGGGGTTTTGTTTTTTTTTTTTGAGAGAGAATTTTGTTACAGTTACAGAATTGTTACAGTGACATCTACCCTCACATAGGTAATTACAAAGTGTGGTTATGACATTCAAAAAGATAGTAAACAGTACTACTGAAATATAATATTTCCTAAGCTGTGTTGTTTATTTTAAGATCTTGTTATGCAAAGACATTGTTTGAGCAATGTTTTGGTGATTTCCCTGACTTATAATTAAAAACAAAAAATGTTTGAGTTAATTGTGGTCTTTAAACAGTTATAGTGGATTATCATATATCCCTATCAGGAAAAAAATCTGTGGGCTCACTTGTTAGGTGTGTTTTTCTTGGGTTTTTTTGTTTGTTTGTTTTGGTTTTCTTTTAAAGTTTAATAAATGCTAACCAATAAATATATTGTAAATTTTGATGTCTTTATCCGCCTTACTATTTTTAGATGTAGTCAGTCATCTCAGTTAATTCAGATCTTTCATAGAGGATTGTGGAGAGAAGACAAAACTGTTTCATTGATGTTAGCTGTTGAATTTAGGAAAAAGTTGCAAACCAGTTTCTAGGGAAGTTTGCAGAATCTTTAATCTATTTACAGATGCTCTTCAAGGTACTTCTAAAATTAACTAGATTTCAAGTGAAGACATTTGTGAATCTTATGAAAAAAATGAAGACCTGTGTTATGCAGCATATCAAAGCTGTGCAGATGATTATTTGTAAATATTTTTTGTAAATAATTACAATTCTTCTCTCTGTATTTTGAACTGCAGACCCACAAGATGAAAATAAAATTGGCATTGACGGGATTCAACAGTTCTGTGATGATTTAAGCCTGGACCCAGCCAGTATCAGTGTTCTGGTTGTAGCATGGAAGTTCAGGGCAGCTACTCAATGTGAATTCAGTAAAAAGGAATTTGTTGATGGCATGACAGAGTTGGGGTAAGTATCCATTTCTGCATAGTTCAAAATGTAAGGCCTGAGCTCGGTTTACATTTAAAACTTTTTTGATTGAATTAAGTGTGAAGCTTCAAAAAGCTGGTAAAGCTGGTGCCAAGCTTAACAGGTGCTAAATGCCTCTAGTATCCCGTCTTCCTTAAATTGGTCCTTTACTGCAAAGCCTTAACAACGACCGCAGTAAGAGTGAAGCAAAATAATTCCTACCTGTACAGCAAGGAAAACAGGCAGATATGCTGATCTTTTCAGGTAATTCATACAAACATATGCATGGTTGTGTTAAGGGTTTGAGTTGGACTGTGTGCTGTTAAAAGCTGGAAGTCACTGGAGATGTATGAAAGAAAAAAAAAAAGTTCAGTCAGTGTTGAAGCAGAAGAGAAATAGGAAAGCAGAAAAGAACCTTCAATTTTTTCCCTTTACCTTATCACCACCAAATGCAACTTTTTTTCTTTTTAGCAGTTTTACAAACCATAGTTTTCTCTTATTACCTTGTATACTAGACACTTCATTTGTACAGAATACCTGTAAGAAACTGAAATAAAAATGAGGGTATTGGTAGTAGAAAAGGTTGTTTAGACTGACTGTGATGTAACTGATAAAAATTTTTTTCCTTCCTGGATTATGGAGCTGTTCTGGCTAATAGACTTTGAGGTTAAACCATGTTGCCTCTGTTTAGCAATAAAGTCAAGCATTTATCACCATAAAATAATACTTTGTGTATAACATCCTTGGAAGAGATGCAGTATTTCTAATATATAGAGGTGTCAAAATGATTTTTTTTTTTTTTTTTAAACAGATTGCATTAGACAGGTGGACAATTACAGTTTATTACTTGTGTATATTTTTTGTAGCTAAATAATTTCATTTGATCTTAGAATGGCACCTTATCAATACCTTTCTACAATAGACCAACTTCTCGCAAATGTGGTGGTTGTTTCTTGAGCAGCGGTCCTAGCAGTCTGTTGTTACTGACCTCATCGGTTATTGACTTCTTTCTAAGCTTTCCTTTTTAGGTAAGGGTATTCAGAAATTGTGATGAAATAACTTTAACTTTTGATATCATCTGAAGTGCACTGCTTTATTTTGTCCCTTTGGGTAGCTTTGGGTAGAGACTGTAAGAATAATTATGATTTCCTAGCCATGGACAGCAATCAAGTGCTCTTGCTGTTATATTGAAGGCTGTCAGCATTATTTGATATAACTGGTTAAAAAAGTTTTGCTAAACCACCTGTGGCTTCTGGCTTGGATTTTGTTTTGTAACTTTATTAGTCACATTGCTCCTATGTCCTCATGACTGTCTCTGTTACAGAGGTCTGTGATTTTTCTCTCTTTCGGCCCAACACACATTATTGTGTTCTTGGGAGCATAATCTGATCATACCTGTTTGCCACTGGTGTAGTGCTTATTGAGAATTTGGAATGATTTTGTTACATACTGGAGGTGCAGTGTCTGTGGTTTTTAGCACTGAACATAGGTGAAGATTTGAATGAGAAGAAATTCCCTGAGGCTTAGTTCATATAGCACCTTTAGGATACGTATGGGAAGGTATGATATTTGTCCCTATTGTTAACTGGATCAAGTCTCCATGAAACTGAAGTTCTCAGTTGAAGACTGTTGGCAGAAATCTTTATCTTTTCTCCACCAGGTACTGCTGCAGGCCAGAAAGGTACTTATTTTTATCTGTACCATGCAAGACAGTTAAAACTGCGTCTGCATTTTATGGATTTTGCTATAGTTATCCATCCTTTAATAAAACTATTCTTGACTCTTTAGCATAAATACAAACATTTAGGTACTGAGAACTTTCAAATGCAAGATGTTAGTTATGATAGCTGCTTCTTTGAAACCTATTTCCTTCGCTTTGAATTTCTAGGTACAATTCAAAATATTGGTAATATCCTATAAACATTGAATATTCATTTGATTCCGTGGCGTGAGGGAAACCCTTTTTCTTTTAAAATTGCCTCTTGTCAGCTCAGGTGCTTTCCCTGAAAATGTTCCAGTCTTGTGTTAAAGGATGTGTTTCTGTTAGAATCTCAGTAACTTGATTCTATCTTCGCCTACCTGTGCCAGGCTGTTAAACAGTTTGTCAGCCTTCAAGCTATTATCAAAGGCTCACTTTTATCCTAGGTTTTATCTGCAAGTGTTCTGTGGTGGGGAGAGGATGACTGCAAATAATAGTTCATTTTGTTGGAAAGTCCTCTAATGTTGAAGTTAACTGTAAAGGTAGTATGCAGCTCTTTACTTATTCCCTGCTCTACCTAAATGATGTCGATCTAAATTAAAACAAAAACCCATACCCTTGTGTTATAACAGCTTTAAAAGAGGAAAGGATAGCAGATTTCAGGAAGGTTTACATGTTCTTTAAGAACAGAATAACATCTATTGTTTGAGTTCATAAACTCATGAAGAGACTGAGAAAAGAAGCTAAACCACTGAATCCTGTTTGGGTTGTGTACTTAATGGATGCCTATATACAGTGTTCCACTTAAAATATTAAATGTTGAATGTTCCACTTAGTAAATACATATGAGTGTTTATATTTTTAAGAATGCTATCCAGAAAGTTACTCTGTTTTTATCTTAAATACTGTTTTATTTTGCTTGGAAATGAAACCTTAAAAAATAAAAAAAAAAGAGAAGAAAAAATAAGTAAAAAGAAATCTTAAATATTTACAAATAATGTAACCTCTTTTGAATAGGTGTGACACCACAGAAAAACTAAAAGCTCTGTTGCCAAGACTGGAACAAGAGTTAAAGGATCCAACAAAGTTCAAAGATTTTTATCAGTTTACTTTTAACTTTGCTAAAAACCCTGGACAAAAAGGTCTAGGTAAGTAGAAAAAAAAAAATCAAGAAAATATCTACAGACAGTGAAGTCAATTCCAAATACTTCCAATAATACAGTTTTCTCATTGATGATTGTATAGTAAATTCATTGTTGATTTCTTTCACTGACTTCTCCTCTTTCCCATCTTCTTTCAATTAATCTCTTCTCTAATGTCCCCTTGGTACAGATAATTTAATGGGGTTTTCTGCTACTATTGACATCTCTCTCCTCTTGTCAAAGGAATTTCCTGCAGTTCTTAGAGACCTGACAGAATTTAAAAAAAAAAAAAAAAAGACTGAGCTAGTGAGCTCCTTGTGTTTTCCATGTTGTTCAGAACAACTGAAACAAGATGTCCATATCGGCTTAAAAAGAGGGAGAAGAACTCTGGGCAAAAGTTATTGTTCATCTAAGAATTTTTAGTTTTAGCTCACAATTTTTATGTAAAGTTTAGAAAAAGAATATTATGGACTTGGTTCAAAGCTATTGAATAGAAATAGGCATACAGTTTATAAAGTATTAAATTATTATTCTTTATAAAGTTTGACATTTGTCCCAATCCATGCCTTGTATTGCTGGAGTAAAAT
Organism: Fregata magnificens; assembly: GCA_013389945.1. Taxonomy (NCBI): domain Eukaryota; kingdom Metazoa; phylum Chordata; class Aves; order Suliformes; family Fregatidae; genus Fregata; species Fregata magnificens. Next base: position 17,959 of record WAAD01008279.1, read on the forward strand.
GGGTATGATGTTTAAAGTCCAATGTTTTGTTCTCTTCAAATCAAAAATATTTATAGTTTGTGAATAGATGAAAAAAAAATGTAAGATGAAACCTGACATCCTTTCAAATCTATGTCCACTTTCGAAAGGCACTGTGTAGGAAGGAATTAAACTGTTCTGTGTGTAGAATAGCACCATACCATCATCACTGTTCTTTGTGCTGTGGGTAAGAGGAAGTGGGGTTTTTTTAGCGTAGCCACTTGAACTCTGTGTCTATGTTACTTGGCAAGCATGTTAATAAATACTTTTTCTCAAAATTTGTTGGAAGAGTAGTGAGATGGAGGAGCAGAATATTGATTTAGACCTTCTAAACCTGAGGCATCTGTTCCACATTCTTTCTTGGGAATTACTTTGAATAATCTCTTGTCTTTCCCAGTGTCTTGTCTTTTTTTTTTTTTTTTTTTTTTTTTTTTTTTTTTTTTTTTCCTTTTTTTAAACTGTGGGCAACTTTTAGCCAGTTTCCATTTTTCTTATTTTTCACAGGAATTTCATTTTTCATTACATGTGTCACTCTTTCATGGGTTGCATACCACCTTTCCAGACGCAAAAATGAAATAGTCTTGTAGTGGTTCTGTGAGGCTCGTTGGAATTCAAGTCCCTTAGTAGTTGTTCATTTTCTTGCCTCTCTTCATTAAAAAGCCTAGTACTTTCAGATTGCGGAAAAGGTAAGTCAGTTACAGCTGAGGTTGGAATTTATGGGATACCTAAAGAAATATTACAAATGGCTTCCCGTTTTAATTGGATCAGTTCCAACGTGAAACTCATGTACTTGGGAAATATGTCTCAAAAGCTTTTCACCTAAGCCTGTACAAAGAGAGGAGGAGGGAAGGCTGTCCAACCCAGATTATGGAACTGAATGTACTGTTTATTTGACATGAGGAGGAAAAAGGAAACTTACTTGTTTTCCATTACTTCTGTTTATTTGGTATGGAGGCCCTTTCATTTGTAAGTCTTGTCTTCTCTGTTGTGTAAGAATGGTACTTTTTGGCAATAAAACACCTAAGTGCCTTCTTGCACTAACAGTTGAAGTATTAGCGGGAGAAAGTAAAAAGTGCAAAAATTAAAGTTAAGCTTAAAATAAACTGTAGAAAGCGTTGATTGGAACTGTTGCTGATTTCAGTTTTCAGGAATTTTAATAATTCTGGTAATACTGTTTCTTAATTTCAAGTAGTGCTTAGTTCTTACATGGCAGTATTTTGGTGACATTTTTTGTCAGACTTTTTCTGGTTTTGCTAAGATGAATCTAGATATTAAAGAAATATAAGCAGGTGCCACTGCTTTTATTTCAGTGGAGATACACCATATTTCTATCTGGTGTGAACTTGGATCACTGTAGGTCGAGTAGAAAGAGAGTGCTGAGCAAGCATATAGAATCTTAGAACCATTAAGGTTGGAAAAGACCTCTAAGATCATCAAGTCCAACTGTCAACCAACACCACCATGCCTCCTAAACCAGGCCCTGGAGTGCCACATCTATACCTTTTTTGAATGCCTCCAGGGATGACGACTCCACCACCTCTCTGGGGAGCCTGTTCCAATGCTTAACCACTCTTTCGGTAAAGAAATTTTTCCTGATATCCAATCTAAACCACCCCTGATGCAACTTGAGGCCATTTCCTCTCGTCCTATCGCTAGTTTCTTGGGAGAAGAGTCCAACACCCGCTTCATTACAACCTCCTTTCAGGTAGTTGTAGAGAGCGACAAGGTCTCCCTTCAGCCTCCTCTTCTCCAAACTAAACAGCCCCAGTTCTCTCAGCTGCTCCTCATAAGACTTGTTTTCTAGACCCCTCACCAGCTTCATTGCCCTTCTCTGGACATGCTCCAGCACCTCAATGTCCTTCTTGTAGTGAGGGGCCCAAAACTGAACACAGTATTCGAGGTGCGGCCTCACCAGTGCCAAGTACAGGGGCACGATCACTTCCCTACTCCTGCTGGCCACACTATTTCTGATGCAAGCCAGGATGCTGTTGGCCTTCTTGGCCACCTGGGCACACTGCTGGCTCATGTTCAGCTGGCTGTTGACCAGCACCCCAAATATTGACTAATATGACCTTTTTGAGTCATTGAGGTCAGTGGTAGCTTATCCAAATAAAAATTAACACTGTATAGGTTTGGAGTTGGAGTCTTTTCAGGGAATGCTTATATTCAGTGGACCGGAGAGATGGAGGGAAAAAGTAAGTTTACAGGTTGGCGTTCACAACGTGTTGCTTCCTGCTGTGATTATCCTAAGAGTTATGTTTGTTCTCTTTCAGCAAAAAAGTGTTGAGCAAGGAAAAAAATTCAGTTATCTTACAGGGGTGTCTGTATGAGCTGAGAATTCTACTTGCTTCAGCTACATTTAATATAGGCTTAGGTGCTTTTTTATTTTACATTCTCTCCTCTCTATACACTATGTATTTTCTCCTAGAATGAGGAACTGTCCATCTTCCCTCCCTCTCTCCACAACTGATGTTAGAGGTGTTTGGTATTTGTGTCCCAATGACTGTGCGCCCTATTGTCAAGGAGATGTGGGAATTTATTTCATGCATGTACAAAATCTGTTTCTCTGTTACTCAGTTTGGAGCCTTGGCTCAGGATGTTTTTATGAATTCAGTCCAGATAGTTAAACAGAATGTATAATTAGATTTGTTACCAAATGAGCTGGTAGAAATCTCTGCCTAGCTCTGTCTAGGTCATCTTAAGGTGTTGACCTCCCCTTCTTCCCCACATGCACGTTAGATGACATGCAGTGCTACCTAAGTATAGGATGCTGCTAAACTACTGCCCTAGCTGCTTGCCTTATAATGTTTCTGGTGACATGCTCCCATGATAGTGCTTGCCTACTCATTCCCATACGTTCACATTTGAATTATGACTTGAAGACTAAGAGGTCAGTAAGTTTATGTCAAGTAGGGGTAAAGGTGCATGGTTTTAATTAATGAAGTGGAAATAATCAAAGGAATTCTTTCCTAACTTTCAATTACAAAATAAAAAATATTGTGATTTTTCTGGGGTGTTGAGTATCCAGTACTTCCTCTTATTACACTTGGAGCTTAAATCACCAAGTCTGGTAGTTGTTGCAGTCATTGTTTAGGGGAGTGATCTGTAGGCTAAAAGAATATTGATTGATTCTCAGGTGTACACATGACCTGTGAATACTCCTATTTGAAAACTAAGCAAATTTGACATAGTGCCAGTGACAAATGGGAAATTCTGATTCTTAGCAGATTGTGAATAAAAACTTTTTATAAAATAAGACATAATTAGAATGGTCCTTCTGTTGGATCCTTCAGGCTATGTGCTAATGCATCTTTTTTTTTAACAGAAATAACTTGAGAACAGAACTCACCAGAAAAATGTCTGTGATAGGCAAAGAAAACTCATTTATGCAATTATTTTTCATGTTTATTATCTTAACATATTGAAACTACAAGAAATTACTGAAATGCCTCTAAAATGTCCAAACAGCGATGCTTTGGTTATGAGTCATGTTCATTGCTCTATCGGTATTTTAATATGTTTCAGATTACTTTTTTTTTTTTTAAATCTATTTCTGCTGTTTTAAGAAGTGATAAGCAGCAGTTATTACTTTATTTTTTTCTCCATCTCCCCTGAAGAACATCAGGAAATATGGTGATTCATGGGTTCCTTTTTGATATGCCAGGTGGTCTTTAAAAGATAGATAAACACTTATATAGTGTATGCCCTTGTGCCAGACAGGATCAGTGTCTACCAAAACCATTCCTCGCAGATGTTTTTCTAACCAAATGTTCAGTAGCAATATGTACTAACTTGCCTTTTCAGTTTCAGTAGTTATCAGCAAGATTTGAGATCTGATTGGCAGTGGTCCTCTGACTGAAAAAGTTTGGGAGCCACTGCCTTCACATAACATAATCTTAAATTTCCGATGGCAGGTCTCATACATCTATGTCTGTGCTTGCTAAAACCTATTGTTAGATTTTTTTTTTTTTTTCTTTTCCCAGCGTATAACTTAAATCTCCATTCCTGAATTCTTCAGTTCAATACTTACCGGTCCAGAGTAAATATGCAGAATACATTTCCTTAGAGTTAGTAACAACTTTTTACATATTTGGCAACTATGTATGCGTCTTCCCTTAGTCTCTAGACTGAGTAAAACCGACTACCCTGATAAATTTTATCTTCCAACTCTCTGATATTGGAATTGTATCTTCCAACTCTCTTTTCCTTTGCAATCCAGTTGATCTAACTTTCTCTTGTCTTGTAGTACCCAAACAAGCTAGATATCTTCCATGCGCCTTAGATATTTTCCTCCTTGTTTTACATCCCATTGTTAAGTTTGCTTATGTTTATAACACTGATACTGTCTTCAGTTTGTGATCTATTCTGTTATTGGGTTTCTGCAGAACTGCAATGCACTCAGTTAATTCTGATCTTGTATTTCTGCAGTTGATTATTCCCACTAGCTATATGACTTAGCACTTCTCTTTAATGAAATCTTTCTTATTTACTTCCAAGTGGTTTTCCAATTTGTCCAAATAACTTTGAATTCTAATCCTGTCCTCTACCATGCTACACTTTTTTTTTCAGGCTTTGTATAAGTTGCAGATTTAATAAAAGTTTTCTTTGTGTATCATCTGAGTTACTTAAGTATTGGGCAGTGTTAGATACAGGACTGACCCCCCATGGACGAGTTACTTTCTCCCAGTTTGGCAGAGAACCACTGAGGTTCTTCTAGAACCTCCTTTGACCTCTGTGAACTCTCAAAGATGGTAGGTAGCAGTTTGAGGTTGCTTCACCATACTGAGATGAATTTCACCACGTCTAGCTTCGCTTTGGGCACCAGCACTTTCAGACTGAATTTCTAGAAGTTGTTTCATAGATTACTGTCATTTTTCCTTGAAACTTTTTGCATGGAGCATATCTTGAAAAAAATCTCTGTGTGTCCCAAACATTTCTCTTTCTGGAGATATCAGCAAGATGCATAGTATCTTTTATTACACCAGCTGCCATTTGTAAGGGGGGGAGTGGGAAGGCACAGAAGCTCTTCTTGGAAGTTTTTTTGGTGATACCCGACAAAGTCGTCTTCACGATGCAGCGGAGTTTGCTTCAGGAAAGCGGTCGGGGGTGAGGTGTGTGTGTGCGGTTTTGTGGTTTATTTATTTTTAGAACAGCCTGTCTTCCATTGCTTTTTAATTTCTTATTCTACAGTTCCCCTCAAAACCAATGCAAGAAATTCTGCCTTTATGTAATTAGATGGGAAGAATCCTCTCCAATAAATTAAGTTACATCTATTCTGTCAATCCCCAAAATAGGCACAGAGTTCAGTACACCGATACTCATTCCGAGAAATAGGACTGCCTTTTGTAGGAGTCTCTTTTCCACAGTTCGTGTGGTGATACTAGGGAATTTTTATTTCTCTTTATATCTGCAGGATTTCTGTCTCTATAGCCTCATCCAGCTTGAATGTTTCCATTTACTTTTATTAGCTTAATATTGTCAAGTAGTATGCTTCAGTCTGGACACATGCTGTTTAAAGAAGTCAAAGTAGTACCAGTCCCGCTAGGTGACAGCTTGTGTAAGTAGTAAGGTGCAGGAGGCAAAAGCATATTGCATAAGATCCACCATGATGTTCTTTAAGCAGAAAATGATGTTCTGATTAATGTTACTCAGGACCCAACTGTCGAGTGTCTTTCAAATACATCTGTATAGATTTGATTGTTATCTAAGAAAAAGATGGATGCTTATAACTGTTAAGACTATTGTTCTCTAAGTGGTGGACAGAATTCAGGAAGAAAAGATAGCAAGGTTTCAACACAGCAGTATCATATGAATGGCTGCATATTGGACCTGGCAGGCATAATATTTACATATATTAAACTTCCTCTGAGTGTTTTGTATATATTTTGAGATAATGTAAAAGGTGCTGTTTATTAAGGTCTGGTTTGCCAGGAGACTTTTGCAAAGAATTATTATGGATAACTGTGATGCTGTCTGTTTAATCTGCTCTCTTGTGTTCTCGCTACTATATTTAGTACAATAAATCTTTAAGTTTTGTATGGTGCAGATTTGGAGAGGTTTATCTCTCCTCCTACTCCCAAGTTTTAGCTCTTTCTACTGCAGTCTGAGTGAAGTTTTGCATCCTAGCTCTTGGTTGATAAGTGTACTAAAGAATAGGATTATAGATCTTTTGTAATGTTGTGTACAGTGCAGTTCAGATTTCTGAGGACACTGTTCAAGCTCAGAAAAAGGCCTTAGCTCCATCTTTCTTTTTTTAATTTTTTTTTTTTTAACCTGATACTGACTGTGAGTCTCTTAATGGGTCTTCATTTGAGCCCCAACAAGGCATGCTCAGGAGTTTCCTCATGCTCAGGAGTTTACTACAGTTTGTTTCAGCACCGTGGAGGAACCTAATGCATTCTTTCATGGTCTTCGACTTCAACATGGAAACAAAAAGCAGATTTGGTCCTTCATCAATCCTTTGTGGTCTCTTCGCCTGCTTGCTGGCTCAAAAGGTTGTGCTTCCTTCTCTCTGCCAGTTTCCTGGGATCAAGCAAGAGATGATACATGAGGAGGGCATTCAGACTTGAATCAAATATTACCTCAAGACCAGAAGAATGACTATCTTTGCATCCGGTATGTGGACTTCAAGGAGGTTGCATCTTCTATGAGCAGATGAGTATAATGTGCTCTTTTTAATTGAAGCAACATCAGCTTTGGCTTTCATCATAGCAGTATCTCAAGATTCTTTGAAGAGACACTTAGACATTAGGGGAGGATATCTTCCCTCCCTTCCCCCCCTCCCCAACTGGTTATCAAGATTTCCTCCACTTTCAATGAAGAATTAGATTGATCCATTTGTAGGGTGTTTGTGGGAGTGAGCGGATGGAAGAAGTTGAGGGAGTTCAATAAATGACTTTCATGTTTACTTTGGAAGAGGTCTGTAAGTGCTGTATTTCAGGTGTTTCAATGGCCTCGGTCTGTGTGTACGGTCCTTGCTTTATTTTTGTTCACATTTTTCTTTCTGAAAATATCAGCAATTTAAGAGAAGCTTAGTATAGAGCAGAGTGCTCTGATCAAAAAAGGCCAATAGTAGTGGCAAAAGTGTGGCATAACTGCCAGTTCTAGTAATGCCTCATTGATTCTTTTACTCATGTTTGGCTCTTATTTGGGAAATGTATATCCAGTTAACTTTAAGTCATTCATTGTGGTTTATCTGAATTGTACATGGAGAGATTTGCAGAGATGGAAGGATTTTGAAACTGGCTACAATCAGGTTCATTAGGCTGCACTCAAATTGATGTTTAGATAGCTATCTTCTTCTAAGCCTAGCTCACATTCAGAAGCAGTTTATCTGCTTTTGTGCAGTTGATGCTCAAGATAATAAACATGAAAAGTTCTGCATGGAGTCAGCCTGCTTCAGCGTGGCAGATGCTGAGATAGAGTTAGCAAGCACAGTCAGACCCTGCCTGATTCCTGCAGAGCTCTTCTGAAATCCACATGCTGTGTGCTTCACCACTCTTCCCTGTCCACCACAGGGACTTAACTCTGACACTGTGCATTATACATCCCCTAATGTAGAGCACTGGGAAGCTCTTTGCTTATGGCTTTGCAGGGATGAATGGATCCAACTCAGCTGGATCCTGACTTTAGCCAGTTTTTTTCAGTATTTGTATCATACCCCTTAACTGTTTTCCTCCTCTCTTCCTTCTGGGGGGGGAGCTCTTAATTGCAGATAATGGCTACTTTACTCTAAACTTTTGGCAGTTTGGTGAAGGGTTTTTAGGTTGAATCCTGATGGTATTTTCTTGTTGTTTTGCTATGTGGATTTTATTTGTAGAACAAGAAAACGTTCTGATTAGGAAAGAAACTAATTCTTGTGTCCATGTTCTTATTAATTCTGAGGCCAAAGACTCTTAAAATCATTCAGAGATGAGGAAACAAGGAATCAAGTAACTAACTGAATCTTGCAAGTATTCATTTGATGTTTGTTGGTCAGGTAGTGTGATAGTCCAGTTGTTGAGATAGATTGACACTAGTTTCCACTGTTCCCACATCTGCACCGGTTTTGGCATGGTGTCCAGGAATTTTGTTGAAACAAAATAATTTTGTGCGATGTAGTTTTTGTTTTAGCTTTACAGAAGTATGTTTGCCAGTGATCACAGTGAGAAAACAAGAAGAAACAGATCAAAGAATATCAACCAAATGATACTTCAGGGCAAATTATATGACTATAAAGAAAACATCTGAAGTTCAGTCTTTTACAGAGGCTACATATATTTTTACAAGGCGATTGAATGATGAAGTAAATTTCTGTGTCTTGCACCTGCCCAGATTAATTTTTTATGCAGTGTTGAGAACAGGAGAGCTTGTTGGCTACTCTTCTGTTTTCAAAGCTATGGAGTAAGTTTTGGTTAAAGCATTGGGGAGAGAAAGCCTCAAACAAAGGGGCTCTTGGCTCTGAAATTTTCATTTCCAAAACCTTCCCCCCCCCCCCCCCCCCCCCCACCTACAGCAACGNTCTAATAAAATTAACTTTTTTCCTCCTGCAGGCTTTGTAACATTCTTTACTAATTTGTTGGTTTGTGTCTGTAGATGGACTGGGTAAGGGTGATGCATCCTGTTATTTGGGAAGAAAAAAAAATGCTGCCCATGTAGTTTGAGAGAGTACTCTTTGAATAAAACTCATTGGTGAGCACTGACGCTTACAAGAAGCTGCCCAAAGTCTCTCATAGAGATGACATATAAAGTAGCAAAGCTTTACAATATTGATAAGAAGATTAAACCTCAATAAAGGAAGAAAAAGGCAATACTGGGACAATCAGTTAATTGCAGAAGGTGAAATTAAAATAAATTGTTTGCTTCCAAGCTCTAAAACATGATAGACTCTACCATCATAATGTACAGAACCTAGTTAATATGCTAACTAGGGATTATGAGGGCAACAGTGGCTAATATTGAAGTATTCTTATAAATAACTTAAGGATTTTTAAATGTCATTATGAGGCCAATGTAATGCCTTTAGGTTTTTTTTTTCTTTTAAGGTATATCAGTAATTTAGGTGAATTAGTTTTAATATTCTGACAGCTTCAAACTTGACTGCATGAACAGCTCTGTTGGTAGGACAGTCTGAGAGCTGGAAAGCTCTATTTGGCAGAGGATGACGAGTGCTGTAGTCCCAGAGTGCTGTTCTGGCACAGCAGGTCTAAATGAACTTCATTTCATGTTCCTCATAAATCCTACTCTCCAGCCAATTCCTTGCTATCTGCTGATTTATCTTTCTGTTTTCTCACTTCCTTGATTACTTGTGTGCAGTGACTTCATTGCCCTTGTCCAAAATCATAGCAAATGGATGAGGAACTTAATTTGATTTTTTTTTTATTCATGCAAGAATCTAATAATGATTTCTTTTGTTTGTTTGTTAACAAGATAAGCATTTGATCAAATCTGGAAAGTAGACACAGGCTGTCTAATGGCTAATGAATTTCTCCTTCTGCATTAATTGTGCTAATTTGTTAACACTTCAAGCTTTCTGTTCAATCAGGGTAGAAGAGGCTGAGGGTTTTTTAAAAACCATTTTAGAATGAGGCTTTAATGTTTCAGAATAGATCATGCTGCATGCAAAATGCTTTACTTCTGATTGTGAAAAGCTGATTTTTTAAATAATTCAAAAGTGTAAAGAACTCCTTTTAAAACATACTAAAACATGTTTACTATAATAAACGTTATTTAGCAAAATAATGTTTAAAATAATTAAAACTTTATTTTACTAACCTTTTCCTCGTTCTTGAACTTGTTTTACTTGGATATTGTATATATTTTTAATTTTTTTTTAGTAATTTTAGTTTTAATAATTTTGTATTGGTAATTGGTATCACTTTCAGGTGACTCAGTTCTTAGCGTTTTACTACAGAAAGCTTTATAGATGCTGTATGTAGCCACAACGAGACTAGATATCCAGAAAGCTGAATATCTAGATATTGAAGCTTTGTTTCAGTGCACGCAGAAATTTTGGACTATAAAGCCATTATACTGAAGGGGCTGCATGACATACCACACTAGCTAGATATTGACACTGAAAATATTTGAGGATGAAGGGAAAGCTCAAACAGTTGTATAATGTACAGTGTCTGATGTAGTATTTTGGTAATGTTCTTTAGATATTAATAGTTTTGCAATTTTATGTTTTGGATATGAACATGGATGTTTGCAATGAAGTCTCTTCTAAACTGGTCCTTGCTTAGGCATTAGTTTCCAGAGATTCATGCATCTGTCTTTTCCTTTCCGTTTATAAAACTTGCAGTTTTAGTCTATAATGTGGGAATCATATTTTTTTGGTGCAAAACCAGCATATTTGTTATAATTGTAGTTTGATTTTATTTTATTTGTAATGATGCCTTCATATCTATGCAGCATTGGAATAGGTGTTCCTAAGACTGCCTGAGAAATCCATGCCTTGCAAAAGCATCTTCCTGTGGGGATGCAGAACTCTTACTGGCATAAGGCCTTTTTTTTTTTTTTAAATATATATATATCTGTATCTTTTAGTGGTGTACTAATTGTAGCAGATACACAAACTCCACAGCATTACTGTTTATTGATACTACTGTCAGCATCCTAATGTAGAACTGGAACTCTGTGTAACTAGGTCTTCCCTTTAAAGCAGCAAAATCCTCTTTTCTGTCCTCCAGTGCTAAGTTTTTCAACCTAGGTAGGGAATTGTCTTCAAGCAAAAGAGTAGCCATATCCCCTGAGAGTGTAGCACACCTGAAGGCCTAGTTTTCCCAAATACTTTAAGATTACGCAAACTGGCACCACTACCAAAAGTGATAGTCCCATCTAGTCCTTTTGTTCAAATATCTCTTGTGTTAGTTCATGAGTTTGTGTGATTGCAGTGAACCAGATGAGGAAGATTTACTTTTTTAGATTTTTTCCTTTGAGCTAATTTTAACCATGATCAGAACTTCCCTCCATGTGCGTCATGGGGAGAGCAGCTCCAGGATGGACCAGTTTCAGCCACTATAGAGTGGCATCCTCATCAGGATATGCTTTTGTTGTACCTTAAAGCAAGTAATTGCAGTATCTTTGTGCAGGAGAATAGATTTGCACACACATGTAATGTATCCCTCAAGTATCAACTTAATTAAGATAGTATTTCGCATGCATTGTGTTAAATACAATTTTGCAATAATCAAGTTCACCTTTACATAATACTGAATTTGACACATACCCAAATAAACCAAGGAAGCGTGGCCTCTTTTTTCCCTTTTAACTTTTTTTGTGGCACCTTTAACCATCTTTGTTTCCTTGCCTGTACCTTCTTCCTTTTTCCAGGGAATATTTCATCAAAAGTATAAAAAACTCTTCTGCTATTAAAGTGTTTTTTCTTCGAAGTGTATTTTGCTTAATAGTGTCACGTGATAGATTTGCAAGGTTGGCTTGGAAAGGTTGAGTCTTCATAATGAAGCCCGAGTGAATGGGATCAAAGCCAGACACTTCATCATGAAGTTTAGAAACTAAACCCTTAAGATTATTCAAGTTTCTCCCTTCCTATTTCTTTTGCTCTTCATTTGGGATAACAGATATGAATAATTAATCTGCATATCTAAACAGCAAGTAAATGCTATTAATGATTCGCTTCTGCTTATTTTCTGTGAAAAGTGAGCATGGTGGCAAAGACAGGAAGGACTGAATGAAGTTTATTAGGGCATAAAGCAAGTTTTGTACTGAAAAGCACTCTGATCACAGTAGAATGAACACCAGCAACCCTGTCTCTATATAGCTAGGCGTACTGCATTTCTCTACATCTTAACTATTCCACTTTGTCTGGGCCCCAGCCCTCGATGATACAGACTCTAGGGAACTGGCTATGGTAAAATCTGGAACATATCTTTCGGAGTTGAAACTTGATTTCAGGTGACAGAGTGTCCTTTGGTTTGTAATGTGATATGTACAATTTCAAATACCGTGCTCCTTTCTTGTAGGCGGAGGTCAAGCACCTGTGTATCTGCTGTGACAATACTTTCTATTAGGTCTCATATTTTGTTTATACTTACTTTACACTGAAAGCACGAACTGAAATCTTTTTGTAGTTTAAGAAAGGCTGTACTTTATTTTGGGGTTGCACAGCAGTATGCATACATCTAGTGCTGTTACCTGTGGGACCAAACACAGAAGCCATTAGGTATTGCGAGTTGCTGAGAATGAAAACAGGCCTTCAAGAAAACATCCTTTCTACCCTTATGCTGCATCTAATATAGCTCCTACTTTCCTACTTGAATCTGTGGCAGTGCTGCATCCTTCCGTTGGCATGCATGAGCTGAGCTCTGCTCTCAGATCAGTGGTCATGGTGCAGAATAAGGGCTGCTTTCTTGGACTTGTATTTTCAGTATTGCGTGTAGGTGTTTGTCTGCTAAATTATTCCAGAAGGGAATCTGCTGGAAGGGGTGTTGTAGAATTATCACACCCTGGACAGATCTTTTTTTTTATCCCCTCATGTCCTTAAATTCCCTTTAAAGTCAAGTGTATCTAAAATGCGATAAATTAACAGGAATTGGCACCTGCAGACTTAAATGTTTGGGTTTCTATCAGTATTTGCTATCTTTGTGCAATTTTTTTTTTTTTAATTTATAGACAGAGTTATTGATACCTATTTTGTTCTGTTTCTGTAGATTGAAAGTAGCTTTAATCTGGCACTGCTGGGTGGTGACAAAAAGATCTTAGTCTTCATGACTGCGATGTTCAATACGCAATTTATACCATTACTGCTTGTCTTCTGCCTCTTGGGTCAGTGAGAATAGAAAACAGTTCCTTGTAATTTTTGTAGTGATTTTAAAAGAATGTTATTCATTTGTATCATAATATACTGGATGTAGCATTAATTGTTTAGCCATAAGAATTTTATTGCATATGATGTGCTGTAATATTTACGTGTTGCTTTGTCTCTTGCAGATCTAGAAATGGCAATTGCATATTGGAATTTAGTCTTGTCAGGAAGGTTTAAATTTCTAGATCTTTGGAATAAATTTTTGTTGGTAAGTACGTACTGTATTCTTTCCTGACTATCTTAGTCCACAGTAGCTTGGCTTGTAGGCCACGTGCTTACAATGAAGAAAAAGACAGGATGTCTGAATACTTCCTTTGAACTTTTTCCTTTTTGAAAACTGATATAAAATAGTCTTAAATCAAGCCAAATTAAATCTTCTCTATATCATAGAATCATTAAGGTTGGAAAAGACCTCTAAGATCATCAAGTCCAACCATCAACTAACACCACCATGACTCCTAAACTAGGCCCTGGAGTGCCACGTCTACACCTTTTTTGAACGCCTCCAGGGTTGACGACTCCACCACCTCTCTGGGCAGCCTGTTCCATTGCCTAACCACCCTTTCAGTAAAGAAATTCTTCCTAATGTCCAATCTAAACCTCCCCTGACGCAACTTGAAGCCATTTCCTCTCGTCCTATCGCTAGTTTCTTGGGAGAAGAGTCCAGCACCCGCTTCCCTACAACCTCCCTTCAGGTAGTTGTAGAGAGCGATAAGGTCTCCCCTCAGCCTCCTCTTCTCCAG